>VZTT01069731.1:0-32504 GCA_013400855.1 Buphagus erythrorhynchus
GCAGAGGAGGAAGATGAGGAGGTCGGAGAAGGCGAGGCTGGCCAGGTGGTAGTGCACGGTGCTCTGCAGGTTCTGCAGCGACTTCTTCCGCACCAGCGTGTACGCCGTGATGGAGTTGCCCACCGTGCCCACCAAGAAAAGAGCCAAGTAGATGACGGTCACCATCACTTTGGAGTAGATGTCGGTGTTGACGTCCAGGTCCTCCTCGTCGGGCACTTTGGGGAGCAGGTCGGAGCGGTTGGACGCGTTGGCATAGGCGCTGGGGTGCGGGTGCAGCGGCACGGCCGGGGCCGTGGCGTTCGGGTGCATCCCCGGCGCCGGGCAGCGCCGCCCGGAGCCGCCCGGAGCCGCCGCTGCCCCCGGCNACATGGATACACACACCGGGACACGGGTATACACCGGGACACGGATAACACACACCGGGACATGGATAACACACACACCGGGACACGGATACACACAGGGACACGGATACACACCGGGACATGGATACACACACCGGGACACGGATAACACACACACCGGGACACGGATACACACAGGGACACGGATACACACCGGGACATGGATACACACACCGGGACACGGATAACACACACACCGGGACACGGATACACACAGGGACACGGATACACACCGGGACATGGATACACACACCGGGACACGGATAACACACACACCGGGACACGGATACACACAGGGACACGGATACACACCGGGACATGGATACACACACCGGGACACGGATAACACACACACCGGGACACGGATACACACAGGGACACGGATACACACCGGGACATGGATACACACACCGGGACACGGATAACACACACACCGGGACACGGATACACACAGGGACACGGATACACACCGGGACATGGATACACACACCGGGACATGGATAACACACACACCGGGACACGGATACACACAGGGACACGGATACACACTGGGACACGAACATACACTGGGACACGGATATACACCGGGAAACGCTCACACACACCGGGACACGCATACACACACACACACACCGGGACACACACACGGAGGTACAGGCACACCGGGACACACACACAGAGGTACAGGCACACCGGGACACACACACAGAGGTACAGGCACACCGGGACACACACACAGAGGTACAGGCACACCGGGACACACACACAGAGGTACAGGCACACCGGGACACACACACAGAGGTACAGGCACACCGGGACACACACACAGAGGTACAGGCACGCACGCACCCGCACACACTGGCCTGCCCCGCACTCATACCCGCCCCGCCGGGCACTGCACAGCACCCCCGGCCCAGAAGGGTTCTGCAGCCCCAGCTCGGTCCCCAAAGTGCGGCCCGTGTAGGGAGAGAGAGAGGGAGCAGGTCCCGGGCTGGCTGAGACTCCCCCCACAAATTCTCCAGCACTCACTAAATCAGACACAGAGGCACGGCTGGAAGCTGAGGGCTGGTAAGGGGCTGCTCGTGGGTCTGAACCCCCTCCTTCATCCCCCACTGGGTGAGGAGAGGTATTGGGGTGCTCTGATACTCCTGTACATCTGTAGGTACTGCTGGTTCCCAAATATCCACTCAGCTCTTGCTGCTGCTAGGATAAATGCATGTAAATGAAGGAGAAAATGCACCAGAAAAATACATACCTGTGCCCTCACCTGCTTGGGACAGCCTCAGTGCCATGGCACCGCTGCTTTGCTTTGGTCCCTATCAGTGGCTTTTCCCTTAATATCTTCATATTTGGGGATGTGGGTTCCTCTATGAGCTTCCCTGTTGCAGGAACAGGGCTGTGGGGGTGTCGTGGTGATGCTGAAGGTGACAAATGGATCCTCCACGGGGAAAGGTTCCCCTTTCTCTCATCCCAAGGATGAGTGTTAATGATTGGGGTTACCCTTTCAGCCACCCTGTAAAGCTCTGGTGAGCTGTTCGTCCACTTTGAGATAAAAATCTTTAAAAAGGAAGAGAGGAGATGGAGGAAAATCCCACTCAGGTTTACTCAAAGACAGCCATAATTTTTCCTGTTCATTAGCAGAAGCTGAGTACCTTGTTTCCGATAGCCAGTGGGCTCTTTGTTCACCCAGACTGCTTACCTAGCTGATGAAAGATGTCTAATTTCTCAGTCAATCAAATAACCTCTTGAATACAAGCAGCAAACTTTCCCCAGCCATCTACCAAGAGTCAATATTCCCCCCAGTTTTGCTCCTCTTACATCCATCCAATAAGAACACCATGGAAGACTAACTAAAATCAGATTTATTTAGTCATGCTATTCATACCAATTTGGAGAGAAATATTTTCCAGCACTCATCCCACTCTAGTTTAGAGAATGACTAATAATCTCTTAACACCAGTGTTCCTTCCATTTAGCTCTTCTATTAGGAAATTTCTATTGAGAGGAGTTTGTCAGAGTTGCTGTTCTCAGCTGGTCTCCCCCACTGCTCCTGACCCTGGGACAAGGTTTGGGATGGACCAAGAGAATTTATCCTAGGAAAGGAAAGCGGAACATGAAGGAAGTTGGTGGGGTGTACTGATGTCTGAAGGAGAGCTGCAGCTGGGATGCAAACCTTCTCCTGGCTATGCCCTGTCCCCAGCCCTCAACCCCCAAGCTGGGGGGAGCTCAGAGCCCCATGATTTAAGCACAAACCCATAATTATGGGCTAAAACAGCTCTCCCACCGATGCAGTGAGTGAGTTCTGTTTGGATCTTTATCTGTAACGAAGAGTTATTGTCCCTTCTGGTGCTGTAACTTCATTTTGGCCTTGTGAAGAGCAGTTGCTATTCCCACAAACAAGATACCCATCTGCTGGTCTAATTTTGCAGTGTGGATGTGCACGTTTATATCAATAGCTGTCTGCAGAAATGCTCTGGTTTGGGTTTTGCTGCCTCATGTTTCTGCACACAGATGATGCTCAGGCATGGCTGACAAGGAGAGAATTGCCCCAGCTCTTCCTGAGTGCTCCATGTGATGCCTCTTCCACTTTCCCTCGATGCCAAGTACTGACAGGGAATAGATATAGTTTAAAAATAATTCTAATTGCAAACTGAAATAGCAAGTACCTGGAAATAATGTGGCTGTTAATCTACAATCAACACTTCAACAGGCTGATGCAGTTTGTACCAGCCAAATCTCTCCTTTCCTAAAAATGCATGGGGAAGGTACTACCCCAGAAGCTGGTAGAGACCACCCCAAAAGTGGTCTGAGTGCTCCCATCAGGAAAGGCCTCAGCAGCGCACTTCTATGAGCTAATTAATTTAAAAAATTCTGTTAATTCCTTGCCAAATCTGCCTCAACCACATACGAAGGATTCTCAGGAGCAGACAGCTCTGTTTCTCACAGACAGGGTGATGAGCTCAGTGCTTGTCTCCTGGGATGCAGCCTTGCATTCCCCGTGCAGGGATTCACCTCTCCCCCTTTCCAGAAAGTTTTTGCCCAGGCAGGTTCTCCCTTCTGTCCTCACCTCGCTTTTACAGAGCTGGTCCAGCCTGAGACCTGCCAGTCCTGGTGTCCAAGCAGGCACAGCCTGAGCCTGCCAGAGGGAGACATCCAAGATATCCATGCCTTTCCTATCACCCATCCCTTTTCCCCTCTGTGTAGCACCTCTTTTCTCTCCCTGCTGCCAGCGCATGCCCTGGGGGATTTGTGAATTCCCTTTCTACAAAACGAATGACAAAAGCATCTCTTCTCACCTTCACTTCTGCTCCCAGCAAGGTTTTATTTTACATTCCCCTTTCAGCCAAAACAGAGGCAGGGATGAGCCGCTTCCTTCTGGTGCTCCAAAGCCTCCACCATAAATCCCCACTGTTTGTTTCAGAACCAGCCGACCTTTTAGCTAATCTGGGCTCGTTTTAATATATTTTGTGTGTGTGTGTCTGCGGCTTAAAAAAGGAAAAGAATCATAGAAACCCAGAAACGCCTGATCTCAAATGTTACAGCAAGGCATTTACTTAAAATCTTGCTGGAAAATGTCACCCAAAAACCTCATATTTAAACTGCCTGGACTTCGAGCTGAGGGTCCCACTGTGCCTCAGATGTGAAGCCTCACTCCCCTTTTATGTAGACCCAAGTATTTTTCATCTTTTCTTTTTCCAGGTGATTCCAGTCACAAGGAATTTTTTGTGTTAATCTTATTCCTGCCTGATTTCATCGTGTAGGATTTTTCTGAATGGCACAGGAGGCAGCAGAGGGAAAGCTCTGCAAGAGGTTGGTGCTAAGAGACAGCATCAGCCTTTTTCCCATCGAGCACCCAGCCCCAAACCCCTGCCAGAGCAGGTTCATGAGGCAGGGGATGCTGGATTGATTGAAGCCTTTAAAATCACTTCCCACTGGGCTCACTACAGACAGCCTCTCCCCTAAAAGTCAGGAGTGTCTAAGATGGGTTGGGAAGGTAAAATCCTGGAGTGTACAGGGATGTTGTTGGGGCATGCTGTGCCTGAAAAGCGAGGAAGTGAGGGAGAAAGGGGTGATGGAAAAAGGGACATTGATCAGCATTGTTGGTGGCAATATTGACTGGATCATTACTTACAAGCACTCCTACACTCAACTTATTGCAAAATAAAGTGTTGGCTTGGCTGAGCAATAAACAATATTTACTGCCTTTGGCTGGACTGATTTCAGAAGAGTGCTTTAAATCAAACCAGTTGATACACAGGACATTTATTGACTCTGGTTTTCACAGCAGATTCACCCGCTGAGGCTCTGCAGTGAGAACAAGTCGGTGTGTGAGTTGGCAAAGTGGACAGAGACATGCCCAGAGCAGAGCAATGATCACACACCCCAGCATGTTTGTTCTTGGGCAGCTTTAAAAAAGAAAAAGGCAGAACATGCTGTGATGTGTATGGTGCTATTGGTAAGAGAATCGCTCTGAAGAAGAATCAGTCTCTGGGAAGGAAGAACTGGGAAATAAGGAGTCAAGGCACCTTTTACAGGTCCTGTATTCTGTGTGTTGCATGGTGAAACTCAGTTCTTTACTCAGACAAAACTCCATCTAAAATAATGAATATGCTAGCTCACAGACCCTGTAGTATTTGTCTCAAACATCAGAGACTGATGCATTAACTGGACACACACAGGAGATATCAACTGCTTTAGCTTAGAGATAAAAGAGTTTGGGATCCCTTGGGTTAGTACTGCAACAAGCCCAAATCTGATTCCTCATGGCAATAAATGCATTTTGTCTTCATACATGCAGTACAAGTGCTCACCACACAGACAGTCATGCTGCACACAGGGTTTCTCTTTGGAAATCCTGGGGTTTATTCCAAGAACGAATACAAAAATTGACAGAGGAGTCTAAATGGAAACTTTGCACTTGCTGTGGCTGGGAGCCCCAAGCCCAGCACCTGCAGATGGGCTGTTCCTCTGCTCCCCAGGGGTTTAATCTGCTTTTGCAGCCCTGGCAGTGGCTGTGCCAGCCGTGCTTCCAACAGCTCCACGCAGTGGAGCCAGCTTGGAGCACAGCCCTGGCTGCCAGGAACGCTCCAGCTCCAGCCCAGCGCCGTCCCCTTTCCTCACACACCACACCAGTATCTTCCAGGAAGTCTCAGGACTCAATTCACAGATTAACCTTATTTTCTTAGCCCTCCTCCAAATAATTGATGCTGTTTTCCAAAATTTCGGTGGGCCTGGCAATTGTAAAATGCAAAGGAAAAAGCAGCGCAGCAAAAATCCCTGGAAGCCAAATTCTCTTTACTGTCTTTCCACAGTGACCTTCCCATGTTTTAGAAGTACTCACAGATCCTGATTAAATGCCTTGGATTTCAGGAAACACACAAAGCTCTGGGCATGCTTTGTGCTCTTTCCTGGTGTGAGCTTTTTTATTAAATGCTGGAAATGCCATGGGCTGGAAGAGCTTTTTCCTTGGCTGTATGTCACCAAAGAACAGGATGTGTTCAGACACCCTTCACCCTGGTCCCTTGCACCCAGAAAGTTCCTTTCCTTTTCCAGGGAGACCAGCACTGAGGGATGCAGTAAGGCCAGCACCAGAAAGGTTCCCAGTGGAAACTTTCCTGGGACTCCCTACCCTGGCTTTGAGTCACTCTGTGACATTTCAAACTCAAAAACTTGGCACTTCATTTCTTCCAAAGCACGCTGTGACCTGTGCAAATGTTTATTATTGGTTCTCTGTAATCTGGCTCGTTCCTGCTATTCTTCCTTTTAAGAGCCCACATCCTCCTATTTTTTCAAGCACTGACACCCTGAGCCTGGGCTGCTCCTGAGCTTGGGCTGCTCCCAAACCCATGCTGGCATCCCTATCCCTGTGTGAGGAGAGGGTGCTGCCACATTTCTGCAGCCTCTGGGGGAATGACAAGGCCCCTCCTGATCTCCACAAGGAGGAAGAATAAGAGGCTGCTGGGGCTGCTGAGGCTGCTGAGGCTGCTGAGCTCCATCCCTGCCCTGCAGCCGCCTGGGCACAGCCTGATCTCAGCCTGGAGAATCCCAGTTTCCATCCTGCTGTTTCCTCTCTGATGTCACTGCAGGTCTGATGATGCATGTGAGACTCGGAGGAGGGATTTATTCACACTCCTGTGGCCAGGAAACCGTCGGGATCACTTTGTGGGCTTGCCTGGGGTCCTTTGTTTCCGAGGCAGGTGCAGTCCTGCTGACCCCAGCAGATCTGCAGCTCCCAGCCCTGTGCCCACCCTGACACCTCCCTGCCACATCTCACACCTCAGGCTCTGCTGATTTCCCTCCTCCCCATGGCCAGATTTACCCACACAAATTCTCAGTTCAAGCATCTTGGACCAGAGATGACAAAAACAGTATTAACCATGTTAGAGTGAGCAGAGAGTCTCTGGAGAGGAATTTTCTTTTCCTTCTATTATGGCTCACAGGTTGTTGCACCCAATCTAAGGGAAAAGGCTCCCATAATCAGGTAAAAGCCCCAACTCCAGAGACTCTATAATGTAAAGCAGTCCTGGGAATGCTCTAAATTAAACTGTAAGAAAACAACCAAAGGAAGCAGGAGATAAAGAAAAAAAAATCTACCAAAAAAATGGCTAGGGAAGTTCATTTCTTTCATCCTATGTTAGAGAGGGAGCTCATTCCGTGCCTTTCAGTGATAATTGGGGCTGCATTCAGTGCCTGACATCTTTTTTTCCATAAGTCTCGTACAGGGTGTTTGGGGAGCTGCAGGTACTGAAGAAATGTGGGAAAAAAAAAAAAGCCCAGCTTGTGGGAAATAAATCTTTGGTTGATTTAATGGAAAGATGTTTACTGAGAAGGGGAACTCTCTGGACAATAGCTATCTTTCTAAACATTCTCATAAATCACAGACAAACTGTTCTGACTGCAAGGGAAAATATTTCCAACTGTCTCACTGTTAAAAAATAAGTTGGGTTTTTTCATCTTAAAGAAAACAATGTCTGCTCTTGCATGCAGCATCTTTTTATTTTTGCTTCTAGAGACTTCCCTGCTCTGCTTCTTGTCTTGCCTAACCTGTGATTATCCTTCCAAAGCCTTATGCCAAAGCAAAGGGATGATCCTGTGCTGTCTTTGCTAGAATTGGTAACTGGCTCCTCAGGAAACTCTGCTGAATCAGAATCACAGAATGGTTTGGGTTGGAAGGGACCTTAAAGGTTGTGTTCCCACCCCTGCCATGGCAGGGACACCTTGCACTGTCCCAGGCTGCTCCAAGCCCTGTCCAACCTGGCCTTGGACACTTCCAGGGATCCAGGGGCAGCCACAGCTGCTCTGGGCACCCTGTGCTAGAGTCTCACCATCCTCACAGGGAAGAATTTTTTTCCTAATGTCTAATGTCTACATGTTCTCTGTCAGTTTGAAGCCACTCTCCCTTATTCAGTCACTCTATGCTCTTGTATAGCCTCTCTCCATTTTCCTTCCCTAAGGTACTGGAAGGCCACAATTAGGTCACTCCACAGCCTTCTCTTTTCCTAAGCTCAGGCTACAGTTTTTCTCTTTTGTTTACAAAGCCCCTGTGTACAGATGTTGAAACCAAAACAAGGTCACTTGTAGTGCAGTACATGATTTTACAGCAAAACAGAAAAAGTTACGTACCCAGCTCTGAACCCAGGTCTGAATGCCCGAGGAAAAAAGTCTGGAGAGTGATTTGGGTAGAAGGGTGCATTCATACAAGAAACTGCTGAACATCAGCAAAGCCACACTGGTGACAAGGATGTGAAATAGATTAGAAAAATTAGATGGAGTCCTTGTTCCTCAGTAAAGATCATGTCATCAAAGGAAGTCATATTTCACCAGGTGGCAAAGGGAAGTAACAATGACAGAAACTTCCACAAAAGCAGCTGTGAGATGAACTGGCAGGCAGCTGGGCAGAGTTCAATTAACAAAATTATTTCTTTAAATGACTTGATGCTCCAGAATTTGCTCTGATCCTTCAGCAAATTTTGCAGCCACAGGTCAGCTTGGCTCTGATATTGTGTGAGGTTCAGAGAGACACTTAAACCCTTCTCTTACCTGGAGCTATGCTGGCAAGACGAGCAGGTTGACCTCAGTGCAAGGAGAAGTATTCCTCTGCCAGGGAGGCACAAGGAGAAACAGAGCTATGAAATTCAAGAATTAAAAGCCAAAAGTCAAGCTGAAGTCAGGGTGGAAGGATCTGCCCGGATTTTGTTTGCATAAGTAATACCTTCAGAGGGCAGAAGTCCCCAGGCAACATTTTCTGTCCCCTCTACAGCTTAATTAGCACAGCAAGGCCAATGCTTGGAAATGCTTTTCCAATGTTTGGGGCCTATAACAATATGGAACATATTTTTTAAAAAGTGGGATTTTGACCATAAATATCAGGAGTTATTTTTAAAGACTTTTAGAGTTATTTTTAAAGACTTTTGGGGGTCCTTCACCTGTTGTCCTCAAACAAGCTTGTCTTGAGGGGTGTCTCATTTGGGTCTCCCTGGAGAAAGAAGGGGACCTGAGACACCTCAGTGGACCATTGCTGGGAGAATAACAAATTAACAGCACTGATGAGCCTCTGAGACCACTGGCAAACGAGCTGAGCAAGCAACAAATCCTAAATTCATCTTTGTGAGGACTAAGCTTTGGATGCATTAGGAAGATGTGTAGTTCCTACCTGCTTGTATCTGTACCTTAATGGAGATCTTCACTTCCCAGAAGCCCCTCCAAGGAGCTCAGAAACATACCCCTGTCCTCTGTGAGATTCTCTGCTTTTCTTGATAAGTATGCAAACACATTTTATTATGAGCCTAATATGCCAGCTAGAAGGAGAAATTGATAGTATGCCATATAAAGAGATCTGAGATATGCTTGAAAAAGGGCAAACTTGCAAGAAATAAAATCCATCTTGTGTTGCAATATGAGGAGATCACTTTATCTGTTCATCTTTTATTGGAATAAAAGGGCATGTGTAGGTATTGAATTAGCTGCGTGACAAGTCACAGGCTGAGCTTGAAGTATAAAAAGAAAAATTTTGATCAAATGCACACTTGCTTCAAGATGTAAAAGGGATGATGTGAAGAAGCAATTTTGCAAATTTAAGCAAAATCGGTTTAGAGCAGATTTTGACAGCAAATAGAGACAGAAAATGTGACAATCTCACCCTCACCAGCCAACCAACCCACAGCAAACCCAACTGCAGGGTCTTTTCACATCTGTCCCTTCCCTCCTGCAGCCCAGGATGGGAACTGACCCAGGGCATCCAGCAGATCACTCTGCTGGAGCCAGGGCAGCTCACAGCCCTTTGGCTGGCTCCAGCCTCAGAGAAAGGGAGAAGAGAGCTGGACACAGGCAGCCCAAGTGGGTTCTTTTGCTTGAGGAATGACTCCTGGTCCTGTTTGACTTCTGAACCTGATCACAGAGGGTCTGGGAGAAGGTGATGCTCCTAATCCAGGAGAAATGCAATAGTCTCATGTTCAGTTCCTGACAGGCTGAATTTCTTCTTCAGGTGCTAAAAAGTCAAGGAGGTAAATTGAATCCATTTCTCTATAGATACTCATTCTGCCTAATTGCAGACTTCCTCATAAGTGCCATGCTCATGGAGGATTCAGAAGACATGCAGCTATTTTTACTCTACATTTAACTCTTCTCAGCCAGTAGCAACTGAGAAGTTGTGATTAGTGCTGTGAGCTCTCCAGTAAAACAGTTATCCAGTGAATCACTCTTCACTGACAGGGCTCTGCCCACCTTCCCACCAGCCTCACCAGGTGATAGCCTACTATTATAACTCCCCCAGGAGATAGTTATTTCATGGAGACAATCCTTTTCTTCCTCTCCTGCCTGGTAGGGAGGGAGCTGCTCTGCTCAGCTCCATGGCAAACAGCAGCTGCTGGTGGAGGTGACCCTTCTAGCCAGGTAACCTCACAGATGGGGCTTCAACTGCTCACACACCAGAGAGCCACAGGGAATGGTCCTGCTGGCTCCAGGGAGCTGATAAAGATGGAAACAAATAAATGCTACCCCAAGTTCATGGAGATTCACTGTCCAGGACGTGCAGGGGGATCTGAAGTCATGGTTCTGGCTTGTGAAGTTATCCCCATGAGCAGAAGGGCCCTTGCTTTAGCCACCTCCAGCTGGATCAGGAGGGCATTGTCCCCAAAATGAAAACTGGCTTCCCTTCAGTGTCTGGTGCATACAGCACTCCTGTTCCCCATTCTCTGCTAAAATCAATGCACAGCAATGCCAAATCAAAGCACAGCAATCTGCAGGGTCTCTCCTGTGCTGTGTTTCATGAGGAGAGGAGGCAGGAGCAGATCCAGACCTGCTGCAGCACCTTGTCCTGCTGTCCCAGGGATGGGCTGGCCTGGGCTGAGCAGGAACACGGGTATCCAGAAGCACTGGTATTGATCGTGGACAGGAGAGGAGCTGCAAGTGACAGCAGTAATCATCATCATTCTAATTGCTTTATTTGATCACACAGACAGAGCCCAAAATGTGCCGATAATAACAGGAGCACCCTGTGAGCATTGTTGATTTTCTCTTCATGAAATCACACGTTTCGCTGTTGTTTCTGAAAAAACATGGGATGAGAATCATTACAAGGCAAATTAGATTTGAATGTTGCCAGTTTGTGGAGAGGGGATGGAGACACAGCCTCAGTGAGCTCCTGTTCTGCCCAGAATCTGGAATTCAGTGGCAGAGCTCCACATCTCAGCCTGATCCTGCCTTCCTGACTGCTCAGACCTGTGCCAGAATTCAGGAGTTTCTGATTTTTGCCACGTCCCAACTGACTGGGAGCTAAATAACAAGATGAGTTCAGATACCACCACCAATGTGCTTTCATATTTCCCTTAAGATTGATCTTGACAATCCTGGAGGTCTTTACCAACCTTAATGATTCCATGATTCTATGCCACCATCTAAATGAAAAGGAGTGGAGAAACCACAGGTCCAAAATCCACTCCCTCCCTCTAACTCAGTGCACTTGTGTCTTACTGTCTCAAGCTAATTATTACAGCTTGTGTTTATGTGGATCTTTTTGCCAACCTATAAAATAGCAGCAAATCCTCATGCTTGGCTTTGGCACTGAGCAAACATCTCAAACAAACCTGCCTTGAAACTCCCTGACTCCTGCAGCCCATGGATTTGTCCTCCAGGGTGTCATGACAGTGAGGTTTGGTCCCAAATGGCTTAAATGACATTAAGTGTTTTTTCCATTACTCCAACAGCAAACCCCATTCATGAGTGTAATTTCTAACCTGGCTCAGATGAATGAAATTAAATTTGTTTGATGATATCCAGAGAAATGCTTTTATTTTGGAATAAATTAAGATAGAGGATTAGAGGTGCAGGTTGCAATAAACCTGCAGGAAACCTGCTCAGAGCTGCACTCCTGGAGCCAGGCTGAGCACCTGCAGTGCAATAAGGCAGATCATTATGGATGGGATGCAGAATATGTGTAAATATTTTACATAATGGCATTTGTCCAGCACGTGTGGATTTGAGCCCACAAGGGGAGCAGCAGCCTTTGCCTCCCTTCCCCACTTCTGCCCACTGAAGATTTTCCTTCACAGAAAGAAGACATAAATCCCAAGGTTTATAATCAATTCTGAGCGTGGAGTGAGAGGATGTTCAATGTTAAATGTTTAAATTAAACACAGCAACTTCTGCTATTCAGACAGAAACCCACTCCCTTGGGAGGCTTTCTTGTAGGTGTGTTTAATGGGACCAGCTTTGCAGCAGCCAAAATCAATGTTGAGTCTGCTACAGCACAACCACAGGGCTGAAGCTGGAGAATGTTGGCTCATGGGTTTTGTTGTGGGCTCCCAGCTCAGCCTGTGATGAGGGGATGTGCGTCCCAGAAACTCCAAGGCAGCTTCTTAGTTAAGGATTAAAATATTCTAAAGTACTTTGCTATAATTGTATGCTTTTCCTTAAATTAAATGCTTGAATAATTCTAGAAATTGGCTTGAACCAGAAAATGCTTCACCTCTATCTATAATTTGCTAGGAAACAGGTAAAAAAAGGGAGAGCTCAAGTAAGAATAAGTAGCATACGTATAAAGAGATTTGGGAGAAAGGAATGAAAGAGTGAATATGTATCAGCAATAACTTACATTTATGTTACTGTCACAGAGCCCTGAAAATAAAATCCACGAACAAACGGGGATAAATATTAAACCAGCATTTATGTTCACTTTCATTTCAACAGTGCAAATACTTAAACACATTAAAAAAGATTTAGATTTTCTAGATACTCAGAGGTTTTGTAGGCACTGTCAAATTTGATTCAAGATGATGAAGAAGTCTGAATACTCTGTATAAATATGCAGCTTAGTAAGCCTTGTGCCCAGCCCAAAAAAGCAAGATATTTTTAAGCAGCAGGCTAGAAATGGGATCCATACAGCCTCCTCATGATTGCTCTGGAAATTTGGACAAAAAAGAGGATCTTCATGGGAGTGTGCAGGGGGTTATAACCTTTGCTGAAGCAGAGGTGGGAGAACATAGCCCTCCCCAGCAGACAAAATACATTTTCCTTGCAGGATGCTGGAGAAGAGGAGCCAGGGAGCAGCCAGGTGCAGCCAAAGCCCTCACTCCAATCTGACACATTTCTGTGTCGATTCATGTGACAGTTCAAGTGTGACCTGGGGCTGGAGGCTCAGCAGCTGCTAAAAGACTTGTGATGTTGAGACTGCCCAGCTGCAGAGTGTTGGGTGACCATGGACTCCAGCCCCCAGGAGCTGCTCAGCTTTGTCCTGTGGCTGAAAGAGATGAAACCTCACAGGGGAGATACCCAGGGCAGGCAGGCTTCACCTCCTCCCTGAGGCAGCAAGGACAGCTTGGAGCCATGGACTCCCATTTGAAAATTAAATAAATTTAACCAATACAGGATTTTGCAGGATTAAAGGGGTCCTGAGGAGGCTGCAAGGTTCTGTGTGGTTGGGCAGCCTCAGCACAGGGAAAAATCCATCTCCACTGGGGCTTTGGCCACTGATTCTGGAGCTGGGAAAAAGTGACAACATCAGGATTGACCAGGGTGTTGATTCCATGGATGTTGATGCTCTTTAATTTTCAGACTTGCAAACATGGTTGCAAATTTGGAACTTTGTTTGACTCACGACTAAAAGGGACATATGATTATTACAGCATTTGGACCCAAGATTCAGCAAAAAACAAAAGCAGCATATGAGGTAACATATGGTAAATATGTATTTAGAAAGTAGACAAACTCATCTGGGTCAAGATTTAATCAGATAATGTTTGGTTTAGACTCAGCACTAATACTGCTTTGGAAGCATATTACATTTGGAATCAGTATTTTAAACTCTGTTACAGGCAAATGAAAATAAAAACTAAGGAAAAAAAAAAAAGAGTGGCAAATTCATGGCATGGCAAATTTCTATTTCTTTGGAAACCAGAAGATCAAGTCTAATTAATCCATACTCACCCACTTTCCTTACACTTCTGGTACAAAGGGTTAGCCTGGGTGTATAATGCAGTTAATTACTCATTTCCTTTTGGTTTCTTCATCTTTATTTATAAATTCCCAAATTCCAGCTAGACCTACAAATGCCATCTTAGACTCTGAAGAAGCTCCTGAAAGAAGAAAAGGGAAAGAAAGCTCTGATAATGCTGGAACTCCTTTATGTTTTAATGAAAGCCCTTCTGGTTCAAGAGGTCCTGAAGGCTTTTAGGTAAAATATTTCCCCCCGAAGTCAATGAACCACAAAACACAGTCAGTGCTTTTGTGGCTTGGGGTAATCTTTTAAGAGTTTTTCCAGTAACTTTATAATTTCCCAATTCCATCATTATGTGACCTTTGACAGGCTCCATAAATTGATGTTGTTCCAGCATGCAAAATGCACTGTTCACATTCAGGTCTCTCTTACTGAGGTGGAGACAATGGAGGAACACCATTATCTGTAGGTTGGGAGAAAGATCAGGATCCATCCAGAGTCTTTTCCTCAGCTAAATAATTATAGCTTCAATCCATGAATAATACAAGACATGTGGGAAATCAACATGAGCATGCATGAGACTCGTAGTACATAAAATTTCCTCTGAATCCTGATGGATGGAGTGGTCCAGCTCTGTTCTCCATCACTTATTTCCCCACCAGACCATTGCACTGCACATGGCCCATCATGGAATCCCTGTGCCAAGCCAAATCCAGCCACCAGCAGAGCCTGTCACCCCTGCTTTCCATCACCCCCTGCTTGAAACTGTGCATGCCTTGGGACTTTTCATTGTTCTTCCACTCGATTAAATATTCACAAAATCCTCCATTTGGTACAGGGCTCCCTACCCAATTTGAACTAACAGGTATGAATTTATTCATTTAGAGAGAACTCAAGTGGGGACACAGTGAAGGCACTGCACAACAGTCCAAGTCCAGGACAGGTGATTTCTGAGCAGACGTGTCTTTCTTTGAGAGTCAGGTTTAAGCTAGGATCAGGCATTTGATGTGGTCGCTGAATTTCCTACATATTTATGACTCTACACATGAGGAAAGTTGTCAGCTTAGAGATGAGCTGAGAGCAGTTTGCTGCTCCCTCCCCGTTTAACAAAGCACCAGGTGGCTGGCAGAGACGCTGGATTACTTCATTAGCAGCAAGCAGAGCAGAAGGCTGGCTGTGAACAAGCAGTGCTGAAGGAAGCCAAGCAGATGAAGCTGCAGGATGGAGCCCCTCCAAGTGCTGATAGGAGAAGGGAAGATGGGCCAAGCCGGTGAGAAAACCCTGTCACCTTTTGCAGGCACTCCCAGAGCCCTCAAACACCCTTTTCCCACATCTGTGACACCATCTCCTGTTTCACCACGCTCTGCCTCAGCCTCTGCATTATCTTTCCCAACAAGAGCTGCTGTCCACAGGACAGTGATTGCAGCAGCCCCCCTGGGAGCCATAAACCACTCAAACATATGGCTCTGCTCCTCCACATCTGCTGGGATGACTGCTGCCTCCCTTCTCACATGAGATGCCCAGCAAAGATGGAGATGTGCAGTAGCGGTCCGTGGGTACCTATGGCTTTGGAGGGAATTGTTCCACTCTCCTGGTTTTTGGACCATCTCTCCTAATTCCATCAGATTATGGCATTAGTGAGGGTAGGAGAGGCAATAAGCTAATGCATCAGCCTTTCAGGCTCGGGGGATTTGCTACCCTCCTTTTCCTTGTCTCACAGAGATGCAGTGTGGTTTGACATGGATACTGGGAACCAGCCCTGAGACTGTGTAGCTGGGAAGAAAGGAGCTTCTCCTGGGTCCTGGAATTAATTAATTAATGTGTCCCTCCATTTTAAAAAGGCACACAAAAATATAAGACTTCTGGGGTACTTGGAAATTCTGTTACCAGCAGGTACTAAAAAAGCATATGGCTTGCTGCCTGCCAAGGACATCAGGGCAACGAGAACGGAATATCTCCAATTTTAACTGAAGAGAGGACTCAGATAACGGATCACAAAGCTCTCTGTCAGGGCATGCTGCCCCTGAAGGAGCTGTAAATAGCCATAAGCCAATGATAGCAATTACTGGAATGTTTTTCCTTTCCTTCTTGAGCCCTGGCAGTATGAGTAAAGTCGTCCATTGTTATTAACAGCAGGGGAAACTCAAACACGGTTCTCAGGGCCTCACTTGTGCTGAACACAAGGCAGTATTTCCCAAAGCAATTGCAACCCCTGTGAGCTCCAGGGAAAACCTGAATTTATTCTACAATTTATGCTATTTTTTTCAAGCAAGCATTGCAGCAGGCAAGGTGTGGCTGCCAAGCATTTCTCTGGGGGGCAGCTTGGGTGCCTCCCTCCCTCTGAGCCCCAGCTTAGCAGTGATCTTGTGCTGACCCCCCTGCCCATTCATCTGCTGTGCTCACCCTTCAGAACTGGCACTGCAGACAGGGTAATCCTCTTTGGTGCCTCTAATTTTAGTTAAAAAGTTGCCTTTCAAACTCCTGAGAGAAGAGCCCAGTGGTCCTTTCTGCTCTTCTCACAAACCAAATTAGCCATCAAGTCACAAGTGGGAAATTTAGCATCTCTTTGCAAAGATGGTAATTAATAACCATTTCAGTTTAAAGGACTCTCTGGTTCACCCAGGACAGCAGCACTGAGGGAAAGGAAAAAATCTGAGGAGCTGTGAATGGGGATCTTAAAACGTTATTGTCAAGTGAATGAAGCCTCCAGAACAGGTTTGCAGACTTGAAGCCTGAATAGAAAAAGATGGAAAAAGAGGAAAGCTGAATCTTCATCATGGCAGTCAAGTTCTGCTGCTGGTTTGAACTGGCATGATCAAAAGGAGGGAAGACTGGTAATATTTTTGCATTATAATCCATGTAATTGTGGTTTTGGGGCAGGTCATTTTGAAAGTCATTCTCTATTTAAACGTTCAAGGACCAGGTGAGCTGGCTTTGAATGTGATCACAGTGTAGTCAGTACATCCTTCAAAAACTCTCTGTTACTCTTCTCCTGCCCATGTGCCACCAACCCCAAGGTCCCACCCAGGAAGACTTGCCACAGCAGGTGAGCAAAGGCCCTTCCCAGCTGTGGAGAGGAGTGAAACCAGCAGCCTGTGCTTGGCAGGAATAGCACAGGAAGAGCAGGACTGCTAACAAACATGGCAAAATGAGTAGCTAAAGCCACAGGGACCATTTCATAATGCCTCTGGAAATGTGGAGCTGCTCGCCAGTTTTCCCTCACTGCTATTTCACAATACTGGCTGATTAAATTTTGCTGTCTGGTATTGAGTCTAAATAACAATGAATAACTTATGAGGAGCTCTTCTAATGAGTCACACTGTGTTCCTGCGATTCACCCAGTGTTGGGATTGCTGCTCACCAGACCCAGGGGACCCAGCCAGGTCTCCTGCCCATTTTCCACACATCTGGACAACAGCTGGTGAGTATCTGTAGCTGCCACCCCGGTGCCACCTACATCTGCCACCCCAGCACCCACAGCTGGCTCCCAGCCACATCAGGATGGGATTTGGGACCCCAATCTTTGCTCCCACATCTCTGGGCACCATGGCCAGCTCAGGAGATGAGTTGACTGGTGAGGTGTCCAAGGAGAACACAAAACCCAAAATCCCACCAGCCTCCCTGGAAGCATTCAGCCTGTCCCACCAGCTCTTTCTTCTTATCCAGCTCTTGTTAGGTTTTTACTTTCTGCCAAAGGCAAGTCTCCACCAGAATGAAGTGCTGGACAAGATACTTTGAAATATTTTGAGTCCTGCAATGGGTTTTAGCTCTCCCAGCCCCCGTTCTTAGTGATGGGAATTTGCACCCAGAAGTGGTGCAAAATGTCCATTTGCTTTGCTTTGTTGAGGCAGCAGGAACTCCACCAGCCCTCGCTCTGCTCTGCCCCGGTAGGGGTGATGCTTAAACCAATTCACTTCAATGCAATACACTTAGAATGTGTTACAAAGGCAGCTCTGATTTCCCCAGGCTGAGATGCACTTAAGCAGCAGCTTTTGTGCAGCTTTAGCTCTGCTGATCCACGATCAGACGGGTGGTGCAAAGTGCCTGTCTCTCCTCCAGACTGGGAGGCAGCAATTTCCGTGCCCAAGTGCTGTGAGTGCATCCGAAATGCATGAGGAGCTGTTTAAGCACCAGTTGCCAGAGCCTGCCAAACAAGAAATAGATTTGCCTTCTACATTCAAGTGAATTTTTATTTTTGTCAATCTTGCCACTCCTATAACATGTCCCCCGTGAAATGTGTTGAGCTGAGATAACCGGGCATAACGCATCCGCAGGGATTTGCAGTGGCAAGAAAACAATCCTGATATTCACGATGAAGAATGTCAAGTAGTTTTATAGTATCAAATGATGATGGGTTTTACATTCTGTCTGTGGAGAGTAAGCTGTGGAAAAAGCTAGACTGTGCGAATTTATGTGTGTGTGTGTGTATTTACTGCAATCACTGATCAGATCAAGAAAGCAATGAGGAATCTCAAACAAACCTCATTGTTTTCCCTACACACCCCAGGACTCCTTCTCTTTCTGTGGCTTTTTTCCCCTTCTAATTACAGCGATGCTATTACCCAAATTAGCAGCTGAGAGCACACAGAAAACCTTTTCAGGACCAGGTGTGATGGCAGTGAGACAAATGCCACTGAGACCTGGCAAGATGCTGTCCCAAGCAGGAGGAGAAAACACATGGGATTTGAGGAGTCTCCTCTGTTCCCTGCAGCTCCAGGATCCCCCATATATGTGATTCTTTGTTTATTTAACCTTTGTGGACCACAATCTAATTGCAGCTGAGGGTTCAGGGCACCTCTGAAGAGCCCATATGTGGGGAAGGCAGTGGGAGGAAGGTTTACCCTCCAAAGGGGATTAATTAGGAGAAAAGCAGCTGGTGGACATGGGATAAATGAGAACTTAAGGATATAAATGAATAAGTATGAGATAAGAACATTTCTCTCTTAGCTCTTGGTTGCACCATGTGTTTTTGCTATCTGCCATCTTCTCCAGCAGGGATAGTGCTTAAAAAACCTGAGTTAGTGAAATGAAGCCTATTTTCCAAACATGTACTGCTGGCTGGGAAGTATGATTTGTGTTAACTCTGTCTCCCTTGAGTGATTTTCTAAAATGTCAAGTAAAACTTCTTAGTTCTGGGAAGATTTGTGCAGAAATTTCAGTTTAGGAGTAGGCCAGAGGTGGGACTGAGCATCAAGACCCTGCAGGGGTTGAAGTCACCTGGATTGCTCAGGTGCTGAGCAAGAAGATGTAAGACCCACCCTTCCTTGGGTTTTAGCTCAAACCTAAAGCTCCTAAAATTAAGTGTTTTGCACCAAAGTTTGCATGATCTCAAAACTGAACCTGTCAAGGTTTAGCAGCACAGGGTCTGGTACAGAATTTTAAGATAATCTGCCATGGTCTTCGTGTTATATTGAGTAAAAATTTAACTTTTTTTTTTTTTTCCCCAAGATACTTTCCAGTCTGGGTCAGTTTAATGTCATTACCCAGGTATGTAATACCTAATTAGGCAGCAGGCCAGAAGGAGGATGCAGCTCTGGGCTCTGTGTATTGTCAGGAGGCTGCACAGGGTGAATTTCCCCACGGCTGCACAGCTTCACTTCTTGCCTGTGTGTGTGAGAGAAGGAAAAAAGCTCCAGGCAGCGAGGTGGGGAATGCTGTGGAGCAGAGAGAGGGAAGGGAAGCCCCTAACATTACACTTGTCAGACAAAAGGTTACCAGGAATGATCTCCCCCTGGTGCCTCCTTAACCACCTGCTCCCAATGACAGCCTTCAACAGGCTGCAGGTAGGAAAGGATGGATTTCCACTATTCCTGCAGCTGTTTAGGAGTTTTAATTACATCTGGCACATCAAGAGAAGCCTAAATCAAAGCACTTGGCACGGGGGAGGTTAAATGTTGCTCTTTTCAGACTACATATTGGTTTTGGTTCTATCTCTATAAACAGATTACGGAAGCAAATGTGGCAACGCTCAGTGAGCGCCTCCTCCTTAATCCACCTCAGCATTTGCCTGCTCTCAGTTGGCTTCTGCAGTAATCACATTTCCTTTATCTTTAATTCATGACCTGATCTTTCATTTAAAGTGTTCCTTTCTTCCTCCAGCCCCATGTATGCATATTCCTGCTCATGGCTCTTGCAATCCTCAACGTAACCTAATGCCAGAGGGGAAGTGAGGTGAATTTTTGCAGTGTGAAACTTCCGAAGGAGGCTGACATTTGAGGAAGGATTCAGGTGCCTGAGCACACATCATGTGCTGCTTTGGAGCTCCCCACGGTAGCTGAGGCATCCCCAGAAGGGCTGGAAGATGTCACAGGAAACCTTTGGGAGGTCACATCCTCGTGGGGACCGTGGTCCCCAAGGTTGGCTTAATAGAGCAGACAGAAAATCAGAGTGTCACAGCAATTATTTCTGATGTTGAGACATTCCAGGGGATGATGAAAAACTCCTCTCTGGCTTCTTTTATTCAGGGATTTTGAGGAGATGAGGGTGAGAGCTTTTAGCCTTTGCAGTGTGCCTGGGGAGGGCTGTCCCCATTTTGGGCCACAAGGGGACCCAGGGGCCCTGGCCCTGCAGCTCTGGAGGATATAAAATGCTCAGATCTGCCTTTAATCTACTGACAGGATTTGTATAAGAATTCTATGAAATCTGGTAACTAAAGCCCTCAAGAGGTAGAGGATTTGCTGTGATCCTGAGTGGAATAAGCTAAAATGTTATTTCTTTCAAAACGTAATCTTGCATAGATGTGTGTAAAAACCCCCCAAATCCACAGAAACCCTATTTTAGGCTGAAAACATGTAAAAATATGTGTTTTAAAAGAATTGGACTCCAGGTATAGGATGGGTGCTTTTTCCTGAGCTGCAGGGACATAAAAGGAGTTTATTTTAATAAATGTGGGATCTCTTCCTTGCATGGTGGCTATGGAGAGGTGCAGGAGGGGATATGGGTGGGAGAGACCCCCAGGGCAGCTGTTTGGAGGAGGAGGGTTAATAATTCACCTCCCAGAGCTGCTGCCCTTCTGTCCCATCTCCTCCTGCACTAAAGGACTCCTTATCCAGGTAGGAAAAACTCTTTCCGTGAGGTGTGTCACTTGGGAAATGAGAAGCCAGAAAAATGCAAGAATAAACCTTAAACATCTGCAGCTGCCTCCTGGCACAGGGCAGCATTTGTGACGGGATCTTCCCTTAACATCCTGAACCTTTGGATGCTTTGTCCTGCTGAAATGAGAAGTGTGGGCGATGCCAGGCAGGCGTTGGAGAGGAGACGAGCAACATGAAAGGAAAATAATGAACAAATGCCAACCTAAATTAGCAGCAGCAGTCTGGGAAGTGGGTCCATTGAGCAGTTTATCTGTGAGTCAGATCACAACGTGCCCAGTTCATTCCCACTGCTTCCCCCCAGGAGCCCACGAACACAAAGATAATTCTGTAAATACAATTATTTGTTTCTTGGAAGTGCCTTTTTATCCCACAAACAGAAATAAAATTCCACAATGACTCTATAGGAAGTGAGCATGAAACTCAATTGGTTGCATTAATTTGCTTTGCTTTTTTTTATTTTTATTTTTTTTTTTAATTGTGCATTCCTGAAGAATAAACCCATTTTTCCCAGCTGGAGAGCGGCTGTCCTTGAGCAGAAGCCACAGCACACACAGCCTGTGCTGCTCCTTTGTCACTGTCCTGGTGTGACCCAGATTCACGGGGGATCTGTCACCACTCTGGGGAATGAGACCAAACACGGCCAGAATGCAGAGGCTGGTCCATATTTAGGGAGATTTTGTAGCCCTGGCCTCACCCTGGGCTTTTATTTGCCCTGGATGGGCTCAGATGGACAATGTATAACTTGTGGACTGATTTCTGCTGCTGGGGAAAATCGGGCCAGATAAGTAAAACTGAGGAAAAAACCTAGGAAACAGTTTTCCCTCTGGGAAGCAGGGCAAAGATGTCTGAAAAAAAACCCAGTCCCTTGGTAAGTTCCCCAAGAAAATCTGGAGCTCTTAATGTTTTTATAACTTCTTTTATCCCTCTGGTAGGACAAGCAAAAGGGAGAATACAACCAGAATTTGCATTCGGTTTCTTACAAAAGGAATAATATGATGGTCTAAATTTAATTCTGCTCCTACACCCAGATCAGCTGCTGGAGCCCGGGAAATCCCTCTGGTCAGTGTATGTCTGGCAAGAGACATAAATCATCTCACATTTATCCTTTTAGCACCTGAAAATTCCTGGTATAAGCAAAAACAAATATACAGATATTTATGAAACTGAAGGGATGAAAGAAAGGGGGAAGAAAAGAGAAAGACCTGCAAAATTAAAATTTAGACTTCTGATTTGTTCTGATGGAAACGAGCTGTACAGTTTCAGGTTTTCAGCTTGCTGAAGCCCCAGTTAATATTTTTTTTTTCCTATGCAGAATGTAAAATCTTGTTTTCATGTTTGGGGATAGGAAAAAATGATGTTATTGTTATGAGACTGAAAAAAATAAGAATCTTTCTGCCTTTCACTGTTAACGAGGCTCAAAAAATAACAAACCTTCATTGTGTAAAACCCTCTGCTGTTCTGTACTCGGGGGTTTTTCCCCACCTCTCCCCTTTCCCCATATCACTAATAGCCCTGTGAAAATGCAAAGTACTTCACAAAGGCAGAGAGGAGATGTTGCCTTCGAGATAACGCAACACATTTACAACTCCGGGCAAAGAGGCATTCGCGGCTCCAAAAACTCCGCTAATGAGAGCAACCTCGCGCTCAGCGGGAATGTTAATCAATTAGACACGCGGAGTATTAATGATGGCCTTTTGCCTAATTAGATTAGCAGAACACGAGTAGAGGCAGTTCGCTTTACCCCCCCCCAGCTCTCCAGGGGGTGCCCCCGGGGAGCAGCGCCCATCTGGCTGCGGGATGTTCCGGAGGGATGCGGGATGTTCCGGAGGGATGCGGGATGTTCCGGAGGGGTGCGGGATGTGCTGGAGGGATGCGGGATGTTCCAAAGGGATGCGGGATGTTCCGGAGGGATGTGGGATGTTCCGGAGGGATGCGGGATGTGCCGGAGGGATGTGGGATGTTCCAAAGGGATGCGGGATGTTCCGGGGGGATGCGGGATGTTCCNATGTCCCACCAGCAGCTCTTTCCCTCAGGATTTGCCCATAGTCCTGGGGCTGGCAGTTGTCTTTCTCTCGTTAGAAATGGAGAGATTTCCAGGTTGCTGGCAGACAAGAGGCATTCCAGGAGCTCTTTTAGGTACCTTCCAATAGTTGACCATGGTCAATACTGCAGATGGAGCACTACATTACCACACTGTCTGCTGCTCTGATGTGGAAATGCAGATCAAACCTGTTGGATACTGCAGATCACACTCTCACCTGAGCTCAGGGGAATTTTGGGGTCCATTACAGCCTTAGGTAGGGAGTTTAAATTCAGGCTGTTACTCCTGTGTTTAACCTCTAGAAGCTTTCAGTCCTAATCAGGATAATGTCTGTGAAATGTGCTCCTGTAAATGCTGGTTTTCCAAAGCTTGTCTGGACACTTCATACTCAGACTCTTTGGGGTTTTCATCAGAGGTGGGTCAATTATTTTATTTGAAACTTTTTCCTTCTGTATGAATGCCACCAGCCACAAAGATGCTTTCCAGCCACTCCAGGGAGTAGATGGAGAAGAAGGCAGGCTAGTCCAGACTTACTGGCCAGGCCAAGCTCAGGCTGGAGGCACAGCTTTATTTGGTTTATTTGTCCACCTGACACAGTTGGCAAACACAGACAAGCTTTTAATGCCTGCAAGCCCTCCTGCAGAGCTGCTGTGTACCTTTAGCCCATATGGCTGCACTACATTAAGGAGGATCCCCATCCCTATGAAGGTAGTGACACGTGACTGCAGAGGTCAATGTGCATCAGCTTAATCATGTTCACCAAGTTAATAACGTTGTTTTAGCCCTGGAAAGGACTCCAAGAGGCTGAGGAGCCCCTGCTCTCAGCAGCTGATAGGTTGGCTTTGCAGACAGGTCCTGGGACCATCCTCAGTTTGAGGGTATATCTAAATCCATTAACCCTTTTTCTCTCCATTTTCTTGTTTAGCACCTGTGCTATGCCAGCAGGTGTTTGTCTCTGCCTCTGGGCTCATCTGAAGGGATTTTATCTCCCAGAGCCCTGTGAGGACCCCATGAGGCTCTGGAGGTGCTCATGTGGAGATGCCAAAGCCAGGGCTGAGGGGGTGTTGAGGAGATGTCTTTGTCCAGCCCTTCTGTGGCCTCTAAAATCACCCACAAATTAAAAAGACAATAGCAGGAGGCACTTAATGGCTCCCCAGTGAGGGTGTCTGAGAGGGAGGGGCACTTTTTCCACTTTTTCAGCTTTTCCATTGTTTTTCATGTGTGCTGCTGGCCCCAGGGATGTGTCCTGGGTGCCTGCTCATTGCAGAGATGCAGATGGGGGCAGTTGGAGGAATTGTAATCACACATTAAGCTCCTTTGGGGGCACTTTGGTATTTCTCACACTTCTGTGCCAAGCAAGGTTTCTCAGAGACTCAAGTTTAGGGATGATGCTGAAGTCACAAAAATATTTTCTGGTGTCACTCTGCTCATACAAAGCCATCCAGGGCTTCACCCTCCTGGCTGTGGGATGGTGTGAGGTGGAAGGCACTGAGTGGTTTTTATCCCAGAGAGACTGGAGCACAGGCTGAGCTGGCTCCTGTGGATGGATGAAGTCATTATGGTTCACCACCTTGAATAAAAGAAATTGTGAATCTTAATTAAAAGCACAGTCATCTGCTTTTGTGGACACAAGCTTTTGGGCTGTTTCTTTAGCTTTTAACAGGTTGGGAAAGACTTTTTTAGAATTTTCTTTTTTGGGGGGCGGGGCATTACTACTTAGGTGGTTAAACAAAAAATAATAAAAGAAATTTGGAGGATGGCTTCGTGGTTATGGAGGCAAGGACTTGAACAGACTCTGCTGCTGCTTTGCTTGTCTCAGTCCAAAGTGGAGCTTGCTTGCAGGGGCTTTGATCATAGCTGAGCTTCATGGTATCCCCAGTTTTTCACTGACCATGAGCTTTCTCTGCTCTGTCTCCAGACCCTCACCAAGGTATCCCCATCGTCTTTATGCTCTCCAGTGTGTGTCTGTGTCTCTGCTGGCTTCACTCTTCTCTTGTAACACCTCTGCATGGCTAAAACATACTCTCCAGATCCTTATCCACAGGAGAAGTGGAAATCTTGCATCACCCAGGGGCTTTGAGAAAGATATTTTTGCAAGGAATACCGACACTGTTGGGTTGTTATGTGTGAGAAAATTCCACTAAATTGGCAAGCATTCTCTTTTTTCATGATTAATATACCAAGGTTTTAAATTTTTTTTGTTAAAGACCCCTCTCTCATTTTCAATGAACATCATACTTTTTGCTGCTTTTGTTTCCCCATTTTAAACATGGAAAAAAACACTCCCTCTCACTGAAGCCTGCTTTATCTGCAGCAAAAATATTTGGCTAGGCTTTTTTTTTTTTTTTNGGATGTTCCGGAGGGATGCGGGATGTTCCAAAGGGATGCGGGATGTTCCCTGGGACCAGGGGGCCGCTGCCTGTGCCACAGCCCCTGTGCCCTCCCTGGGGACAGGCAGGACAGCAGAGTGGGAAGGTTTCCAGCTCTCCTCACAGCTTTTCAATGTCTGGGGCTGAAGGGAGAGGTTTAGCAGCTCTCAGCGCGCTCCGGGCAGTCCCCCATCCCAGGAGTGCGTTATCCCAGAGGGGCTCAGGGAGGAGCAGATGTTCTCCAGCACTCACAGAATTCACAAAGAATCTAAAACCCAACTGGAACCACCCCACGTGGAGCTACTGGGATGTCCAGGATAGCAAAATAACAGAGCTATGGAAAAATGAGAGGAGCCTTATCTCTGAGAGAAGAGCATCGGGAGATTTAGAGCAAGACAAGAAGCAGATAAGGTGCCAGGAACACTCAAAGCCCACTGACCTACAAAGTGTGAGATCCCTAAAAAACACTGATAAATTGGGCCTTCATCAGTTATCTGATTTATGCAGATGCAGGTAACACACTGCTGAGGGCCCAGCTCCCAGCACAGAGAAAATGAAAGACACTGCAGTGCCTTAATGAGGGAATATTCTTAGAGCTCAGATCCAACTGAAGTCTTAAAAGGATTGCACAAATGATCTTCCCAGATTGCTGGTGGGGCATTGGGAATTATCACATTTAAAAAAAGAAAATTGAAAAAAAAAATGAAAGTAAGGTTTTAAATATTTTTAAAGAAAGATGAAGCACATTTCAGAAGGCCCCTGACTGGGTTTCTTTAGCAGCTTGGGCTGTCTCTCAGGAGAAGCACAGGGAGCAGCAAGTTTTTGATAAGTTAGATGGACAACCCTCGATGTTAAAAAAGCAAAAATCCATCCTTTTTTTTTTGTGCACCAAGCTCAACCTTACTGATTTTTTTCTTCCACACAGGAAAAAACCAAAACTTAGTGTCTGCATCTCCCAAGACAAATTCTCTGCCAATCCCTCCTTAGGAATGAAGGCATGCAGAGACAACAAGTACTTTACTTTTTGTATTAAAAATGCTTTCATGTTTAGGTGACAAGTGTACAGTTGGAATTGTCACAGGGTGCCCAGAGCAGCTGTGGCTGCCTCATCCCTGGAAGTGTCCAAGGCCAGGTTGGATGGGGCTTGGAGCAACCTGGGATAGTGGAAGGAGTCCCTGCCCATGGCAGGGGTGGAAGGAGATGAGCTTTGAGGTCCCTTCCAACCCAAACCATTCCATGATTCCATATTTCCATAAACTACAGGGCAGATTTTATCTGCAATGCCACAGAGGTTTGGGTAGCTCAGGATTTTCAATTCTTCCCCCTGCTGAGGTGCAAGTCTACATCTGTGATTTCATCAACTTTCAGAGCATTGCTCCACTTGGAACAGATTTTGTATTTTTAAACCAGAAAGCCAGGATAGTAAGAGATCACATTTTTCACATTAGTTTGAAGCAGGGCACATTAGTATGTTGAACACTCATGTCTGGAGCTACAGTTTCTATAGTTACTCATGCACCAGTGTTTCACTGAACTACTGCAATATTCATTTTACAGCAGCTCTGCTTCCCCCTTACTAGAAGGAGAGGTTTGTAAGAGAATTTGTGGTNCCCCTCCCTCTCACTGAAGCCTGCTTTATCTGCAGCAAAAATATTTGGCTAGGCTTTTTTTTTTTTTTTTTCCCCACACCCCCTTCTAGTACCATTAACCACAATGAACAAAACCCTGTTGTTGTGGGAGGGCTTCCTGTGGAATGACCTTGCTGCAGTCTGGATGTGTTACCACGCAGCAGCGCAGCGATTTGATCTCATAACACAGAATGTTCACTCAGGGTGAGATTTCATGGCAGGTGATATTTCCCCCACAACAAGACCATCTGCAGCTATTTCCCTACATCCAGTGTCACCGAAGGTCTGTCCCAGTGAAAGGCTCTGAATGGTTTGTTTTCACTTTTCACACTCAAACTTTCACTTGGAGGTGAAAGTTCGCTCGAACGGCGCCTTGGTGAAATATCATAATATTCAATTCTGCAGCAGCTTCAGGGAGTGTTTCATAACATTTTTGAAACAGATGTCAAGCTGATCTAAGAGGAGGAATGAGGGCATCTTTAATGTGTCACCATACTTTATCTTAGAACAAATAAACCTTCTAATTCTGCATGGAGAGGTCATGGCAAGGAAGGCAACTCAAGCCCTTGTTTAACCAAGCCAATGACATCAGTCTGCCAGGGAAATCAAAACAGCTGAAGCCCAGTCCTGGAGGTGTTACTTGGGCAAAAATCCCAGTGATCCTCACTGGTGTGAATGTTTTGCCTGGTTACCAGTGATAGATCTGCTTCAGGGTTGGACCTGTGTGTGTTGTGGAGGATTCAGGACGAGCACTTTTAAATAAAAAGCAGGTGTTGGTTTTGCTTGTCCTGTGTTTGTTTGACTGTTTCTGTGGTGGTTTGGAGGAACAGCAGGAATCAGTCCTGTGTCAGCCTCTCTGCTCTGCTCTGGCCATTTGTGATGTGTACCTGTGGAGTTGCAATAGCCACTGGCACTTTTGCAGCACTGAGGCTTTAATTCCCTGGCACTGTTGCTGGGCTGATGCTGTGTTTGATTGTAGTAGAGGACAAAGCAGCAGGGCTCTCTGCTTTCATCTTTGGCTGTTCTTTTTGTTCCACCCCCTGGGGAAGCAAAGTTTATATCACTGTGTTTGCAAGTCTGCTGCTTTCTGTTGGCAGCCCTCTGGAATGGCCTTGGAGCTGATTGAAGCAGGGTTTGATGGTGGGAGAGGCCCCAGAGCTGTTGGGTTTGTGGCTGTGCTGCAAGCAGGTGATGGGGGAGTGGAAAGATGTGACTGCAGGGAGAAACGAGGAGCACTCAATGTGTGTGTGTGTTTGTGTTTTCAGGCTTTAATAAGCACCAAACCCCAGGCTTTGCTGCTCTTGCTCTCAAACACTGTGTGTGTGTGAAGCAAAGCCCAGGGGTGCTGAGGCAGTGCTCAGGCAGCCCAGCAGCAAGATGTGCTCTGCCCTGGGCATCTCTGCTTGGCTGGGCAGGCTCTGGGGTCTGCTCTTCCTGATGGGTGCTGCTGGGCATCTCCAAGCTCCCACCACGAGTGCTGCTGACTCTGCCTCCCCCTGTCCCCCCTGATGCTGAGGGCATCCTCACCCTGCTCAGCCTGGCTGCCTCAGGCCCCTCCACTTTCTGCCAGCTTCAGTCTGGGCACATTTTCCCCAGCCGTGCTGTTTTGCCTGTGAGATAGAGCAGCATCCCTTGTTCTGCCTGTTTAAACCAAATCCCTCTCTTTCCTGAAATGCAGTTGTTTAATCCATGATTAAGATGATAAAAGTGCTGGCTGAAATAAGGCAAATACTTCATGGTTTGGGTGTGAAACTGCAGCAGCCAGGGCTGCTCAAAGCCCTGGTAGAGGAGGTGTGGGGACTTTTCACTCCTGAATGTCAGATTAAAGCTCTTTATCCTAATCTGATTAGTGTCTAACTCGGTGCCAGCCTGCTGATGGCAGCCTGGCTCAGGGGGCTCAGGAGCTGAGTTTACCCTTGGCTGCAGAGTGCTCATTCCCTCAAGGCAGCTGGCTCTGAGAGCTGGTGGCTACTCTGTGTCCATGTGTGCAGAACTATTATTATTATTATTAATAATAATAATATACATGTTCAAACACCTGGGGCAGAGTCTGGGGCTCCTGGGCTGCTCAGCTTTGTCTGAACTCCTGGCTCTGCTTTGGCTGCAGAGAGGAAACTCAGGGGGTTCTGTCCTTCAGAGGAGGCAGGAGGGGTTAAGGCTGAGTGAATGACTTGTTTCATTTGGATGTCCCCCCTTTGGAGACATGAGATGTGAATAAGTGAGCTGCCCTCTGTTTAACCCTTTTTCAGCCCTGCCTTTCTCTTTGAAGGGCCCTTGGGGATTTGCCTGGCTTTTCCAGGCTGTTGCTTGTGGGGGCACAGGGGGCTGCCCAGGATGGGGCTGTGCCTTTATCCCTCACCTCCCTCTCTGCAGAGCTGGCTCCTGCCCCACCAGCACCACTCACGGTGGCTCCAGCTGGCTGTGGAGCTGCTTTTACCCCTCATGGGCTGGTCCAGCTCAGCCACCTGCATGTGCTGTGTGACACCAAGTGACAATGTGCTGAAAACTTGGCTAATCCCTGCCTGTGGCATGGCAGGTTTAGACAACTGCTCTTAGGTTCCCCATTTATTTCCCTGCAGGCTGGTAAAACTGCATAGGGCATTAAGAGAGATGCCAGAGTGTTCCAGGGCACAGAATGGGATTCCAGCTTGTGCAAACAAAGCTCTGTCCCTTCTTGGGTTTGTTGTAAAAGAAAGAGTTACTGCTGAAATGTATGATATATGGGCCAGATTAATTCTTCCTTATTGCTGAATACCTGGAATTCCTTCTTAGAAGCCAATGGGGTAATGCAGAAGTAAATAATGAATCAGGTCTACAGTTCTGATGTATGATAAATAGTTTATTATCTTCTTGATTCTTCATACCTTCTTGTTCCTCCAGATATATTGGTACTATCAGACTTAGACTTCTGTTGTTTTTTTTTTCCCTTCCCTGTAAGTCTTCTATTTAAAAACCAAACCAGTGAAAGATCTGTAATATATTACCAGTTTTCCATTTTTCTTAACAATGTAGCAAATGTTCATTGATTTTTCGAGATGACATCAGATAAGGGAAACAGAAGCAGAAAGAATGTGCCAGGAAGTTTAACACAGTTAATTTGGTGACCTTTAGATGTCAGTATAATCAAAGAATAGCACAAAACTCAAGGCAGGTTTGGGAGCCTTGGTAAATTTGGCAGTCTCTTTCCTTGAGCTAATTTGCTGGGCTCTGGCTCCTGGAAACCCTGGTGCTGCTAATTGATGTGTGTGTTTGATGTGCAGCTCACATGAAGGATGGAGGTGTGTGTAGCCCTCAGCTGTGTGCCAGGAGAGCTCCTTGAGCATTTCCCTGTGGCACATCACTGCTGAGCATTTTGGCTCTGCTGCCTTCTGGAGCAGCAAAACTTCTGCTGGACCATTCCAAGGGGAGGGCAAGGGCAATGGAAACAACTTCACTGGCATCATGCTCTGTGCCAGATACTTGTGCTAACACATCTGTCAAAATGCACTTCTTCAGGAATAATTGTAATAAATCCAGCAATCTTCTCTATCTGTAAATCCCCTCCTCCATCAGATGTTTTATAATCCCTTGCACATTAGAAGTGGTATTCTAGTCCTTAGGGATCTTTTTTTTTGTCAGAGAGGCTTTTGTGTGGCAATGCTGACATGATAGGTGTGTTACTCTGTTGTCAAAGACTTACTTTGAAATGTTGAATTGTGTGAGCAAAAATGTACCTGTAAATATTTCTGTACTTGCCCATCAGGGCTAGGTTCCTTATGTTGTTTTGGCCACTGTGTCTTCATGGGTTTGAACTTCTAGTCCAGGTTGGTAGGGTTCTTCTCAAGTCTTGGATGGCAACTACTTCTGGGTTATTCATGATCCAAATGACCTCTGCCTATGATGCTTCTCTATTTTCTTTTACTTGCCTTTATATTTTAAAAGCATGTTTCTATCATGCAGAATTTGCAAAAACCCAGGCAAGGCACTGGAAGATATTTCTACAATCTACCCTTTCCACTTAGTGCCCGTCCTGTTGTTTTGAAATACATTTTAATTGCAGTTTTCCAAGGTGGTATTTGAAGGGATTGACAGGACCCCATTAAGGCAAATTTGGCCCCTGAATTACTTTCTATTAAAAAAATCCAGCACCCTCAACTTCCACAAAACCAAAGAACAACAGAATGTTTCTATTAAAAGGAAATCCAAATGGAAACAGCTTTTAAATCTATCAAATATATGTTTCTTTTCTTTATTTGCCTGTCAGACTTTGTATGGCCAGACAGTGAATTGACTTGAAACATATTATTACCTAAAATGATATTGACATCAGAAATGCAAAAGCACCAGTGAAAAAAGGTGGCTAGAGCTTGAAAATTCTGTTCTGGGCTCGAGTCCAGATTTTGAAAACCTGCTGCCTACATTTGGGTCAGAAGATTGGGATACAGGGCTTGCATGTGAACCTGGACTGGGCCCTAAGCAGGGATGAGATTTTGCTGTTTAAGAGTCTCAAGCTGGGCTGCCCAGTGTCTGGCTCATGAGCAGCATCTGGCCTGCCAGGACAATTCACCTGGCCTGGAGCCCATTCCCAGCCTCCAGCTTTCCTGAGGGCCTCTAAAGGAAGGAGAGGAGGGGGCTCTGTTAATGGTGTTGGCTGCCCTCAGCCTTTTCTTTCTACCTTTCCTATGGACAGCATCCCTTTTTCCAGCCACTGAGCTAGATCACAGAATCACAGAATAGTTTGGGTTGGAAGGGCCTTAAAGGTCATGCAGCCCAAGCCCCTGCCATGGGCAGGGACAGCTTCCACCAGCCCAGGGAGCTCCAAGCCCTGTCCAACCTGGCCTTGGATGTTTCAGAGCACTCAGCAGCCATACCACCTCTCTGAGCCATGTCTTTCTTAGCAATGCTTCACTACCCTAGGCATAAGAAAATTTCATTCTGATATCTAGTCTAAAATGGCTCTTTTTAAGTTTAAAACCATCAGCCCTTGTCTTATCTCCACAGGTTCTGCTAAAAGGTCTGTTCCCATCTTTCTTATGAACTTCATTTGTGTATGGAAAGGCTGTAATAAAGGTTTTTTCAGAGCCTTCTAGANTTTCCAGAGCCTTCTCTTCTCCAGGCTGAACAAACCCAGCTCTCAGCCTGTCTCCAGGACAGAGCTGCTCCAGCCCTCAGAGCATCTTCAAGGCCTCCTCTGGACCCACCCCAACAGGTTCCATCTGCCCTGTGCTGAGGAACCGAAACCTGGGCACAGCATCCAGGTGCAGTCTGACCAGAGCAGAGGGGCAGGAATTGCCTTCCCAGAGCTGCTAGAGCTGGTGGAAAGGAGAACTGCTCCATGTGAAGGGAAAGGGCACCCAGGAGGTTTGCAGTCATCAGGGAGGTGCAGGGTGATGCTGTGGGTGGGAGACAGAGCAAGAGATTGGCCACCAGTGGTTTGAAGCATCATGGCAAAGCCACATCAAAAGTTCAGCTCAGAAAGGGGAATTCAGCAATGCCACGCTGCTGGGTTCCTGGGATACTTTTTCTCTTATCTTATATTTACATATATATATATACA
>VZTT01069731.1:33775-55882 GCA_013400855.1 Buphagus erythrorhynchus
CTTCCACCAGCCCAGGGAGCTCCAAGCCCTGTCCAACCTGGCCTTGGATGTTTCCAGGCACTCAGCAGCCATACCACCTCTCTGAGCCATGTCTTTCTTAGCAATGCTTCACTACCCTAGGCATAAGAAAATTTCATTCTGATGTCTAGTCTAAAATGGCTCTTTTTAAGTTTAAAACCATCAGCCCTTGTCTTATCTCCACAGGTTCTGTTAAAAAGTCTGTTCCCATCTTTCTTATGAGCTTTATTTGTGTATGGAAAGGCTGTCATAAAGGTCTTTCCAGAGCCTTCTCTTCTCCAGGCTGAACAAACCCAGCTCTCAGCCTGTCTCCAGGACAGAGCTGCTCCAGCCCTCAGAGCATCTTCAAGGCCTCCTCTGGACCCACCCCAACAGGTTCCATCTTCCCTGTGCTGAGGAACCCAAACCTGGACACAGCATCCAGGTGCAGTCTGACCAGAGCAGAGGGGCAGGAATTGCCTTCCCAGAGCTGCTAGAGCTGGTGGAAAGGAGAACTGCTCCATGTGAAGGGAAAGGGCACCCAGGAGGTTTGCAGTCATCAGGGAGGTGCAGGGTGATGCTGTGGGTGGGAGACAGAGCAAGAGATTGGCCACCAGTGGTTTGAAGCATCATGGCAAAGCCACATCAAAAGTTCAGCTCAGAAAGGGGAATTCAGCAATGCCACGCTGCTGGGTTCCTGGGATACTTTTTCTCTTATCTTATATTTACATATATATATATACAAACAACAGAATGGGACTGCTGGAGCAGGTATCTCAAAGCCTTTATTCCATCACAGCCATCCCCCTCATTTTACAGAACCAAGGAAGGGAGATGGAAACAGCTTCAGCCACTTACAACAGCAAACTAAGTTCTCTTTGTTACAAGGTCTTTTAACAACTTTCTAGCCAATAACATAATATTAAATCTGACAAGCATTTGCTTGGGCCAATTAATAAATCTACACGTACATCTTGCTTTGAACAATGCTTGCTTGTAATAGCTTAAAACAATGGATATTCATTATGGATAAAGCTTTATTATTAAGCTTACATATTTCTACTATCTTGCTTAACATATTTTCCTGAGGCCTATCTCTACACAGCTCACAGCCCTATTGTTTCTTGTCCTTGCATCTTCAGCATTCTTGCATTTCTCCATCCTGAGATTTGCTTTCATACAGCTTTCTGAGAGTTTTATACCTTTTCTATTTCCCACACCACAGGGTCTGGGAGGCTGTGAGCCTCCCTTTTGTTGTGTGGGCATACAGTGCAAACACTGCAGGCGAGTCTTTGCTTGGATTGCAGGGCAGCAATGGTGCTGTCAGAGCTGGAAACTGCAATTTGTGCAGGGCTGAATGGGTGGGGACTGGCAGCTCAGTCAGCACAAACCACCTCTCCCAGCTCAAAACTGAGGCAGTGGCAGATTTGGGGCTCACGAGGTTTCAACAGAGCTCAGAGCAAGCCTTGCCCAGTGTGAAGGGATCCACTGAGAGTTTAGAAAGCCAACAGTCAAGGTCTTGCTTTGTGTTGAGCCCATCCTGCATCTCTTGGTTCTCCCACCAGAAGAGTGGGATAACAGTTCTTCCTTATCTCCCAGGGCTATTGATGGCTTTGATGGATGAAAGATTACGAGATGACCAGAAATTTTAACAGTGTAAAATACCAAACCCACAGGGATCAATGACCCCTTGAATTTCCCTTTTTTTTTTCCCTGAGGCTCTCTGAAATGTGTTTATTAATTCTTTGAACACAGTGGATGCACTGTCTGCCAGGTAGTGTGGATGTTCTCATTTACAACTACAATATCCTTTACTCAAATTCCTGAGAACATGTTCCAGAAACAGATGTAATTTGCCAGGTGAGTGTCTATAAAGATGGGATGGATGAGGGAATACAGATGGAAGAACAACACTTCTATCTCCCTGAAGAGTCTTTGAGGAAACCTTGCAAGTGTGAAAAAAGTTTCTTCTTCCCATTATTTCATCTCTAATTCCAATTTTCAGGCCAAAATGATGAGTGACACGGTACACTGTCATCAGAATATATTGTTATGATCTTGTACTATTTCTAATTGGTCCAGAAGCAGGAAATTCCACAAATCTCCCAAGCAAGCCCTCTCCTCTGGGATTCTTAGTCTCTGTTGGCATCCCTGTCAGGTTGGGATCAGTTTTCATTAAAAGAATGATTACACTTCTCGTTGTTGCTCTACCAAAGAGTCTTCCTGCTGTAAAGCAGAGCACATCTGTCCTGCTAAGCAGCCCAGCAGGGATCTGTGCAGTGAGAAGGGATGAAGTCATCCAGCTTGGGTTGTGGGATGGGGTGGATTTTCGAGCTGGGATGTGTCCTGTGCCTGACTGTGAGCTGCTCTGTGTCCCTTTGTTCCATCCCTGTGTGTTGTCAGAGCCACCTCAGCCTGTGACAAAAACAGGCAGGTGCCACATGGAAGGTGACTGTGCAAAATGCTGCTGTTCATGGATTGCTGTTTTGAGAGAGGGAAGTAACAGCTCCCTGGATTTGACTCAGATTTGTGGATAGTTCTGGGATTGGGTTCTTTGGTGCCCACCACAGGAAATAGTTCCCATAGCTGTGGGTACTCAAACTGTGTATCTTCCTTGGGATTCCTTGTGCTTGATAAAGGTTTGGCTTATGCTACAAGCTGTCTCAGGAGGTCTTGCAGCACATGCCCTCATGCCTGTGTGCTTTGGAAAGCTCTGCACTGTGCCTGGGCCTGGCTGATGAGGCTCAGAATTCACTGTTCTGCATGGCAGAGACAGGCCCATGGTCTCACAGCAAGGGATCCATATTAACAAGTTGATTTTAGCACTCAGGCTGAAAGCAGAAGAGCAAGGAATCTCCTGAAGCAGCTCCACTTCCTGCACTGGCTTCCTCCTTTGAGTGACTGTATATTATCTACAGGTCTTTGAAGGTGTTTTTTGAGTGTTAACAGGTATTGCAAGTAAGAGTGATCACAGTATTGACATTTGTGCACACTTTTTGTCTGTGATCCGTGACTGCATCCATTTAAAGCATGAGTGCTATCTGTAATAGTTTTCCAAGGGTCTCTTTGCAGAAGCAGCAGAAGATTCAGAGCAAATGAATAACACAGCAGTAAGTTCCACTGATTCCAGCAGTGATGGTACAGGGCTTTTTTTGATATTCAGTAACCTCCCTCCCCTTATCAAAAGGTTTTCCCAGTCTAAACATCACTGCCAGATGTGTTCACTTTTCTATTTAAGGAAAACAGATTGAGTTAAACCACATGTGTATCAAAGCAGAGGCTGGAGGTTTAAAGGCTATCACAGACGACTGATGGCAAGATATCATATACAGAATTCTCTCCAGATGGGACAAATTTCATGTAGCTTCTGGATTGATCAATACATTAGTCTCAACAGGAAAGTTTTATAGCCTCATCACCATATATCTGAGCCTGGCAGTTTCAAGAGGAGCTTAAGTGAGTTAAGCCCTCAAACCACTTCAATACAAGGTTCTACCTCTCTAAATATCCCACCTGTCCACAAGTTTTGAGCTTTTGTTGGCTTTCCCAGGTTCCTCTGATGCTGTGACCAAAATAGTCACTGCTGGATTGAATGCATTGCCACTGCCCAGCTCCCAGTGCTCCTTGTTGGCCAGCTCAAGTGCCAAGGCAGGCAACAATGAGTGTTCAGAGGTCCCTGTGCCCAGGCAAGGATTCACCTGGGTTTGCCAGGATGTGGTGTGGGGTCCCAGAGAGGCAGAGGAGGCAGGACCCATGCAGAGGAAGCTGAGTTAGAGGCTGTAAGAACAGGAATTTCCATTCCATATTCCTGAATTGAGATGAATCCCTTATTACAGGGGTAGTGCAGTAACTCTGGGAATTTTTTCTTTTTGTAGAGGTCCTGTGTAGCCAGGGCTCTGAGGAAGACCTGTCTGTAAGATGTTGAGTGTGCATTTAGCTGGAAATGGAGCAGTAATGAACAAATCCATTCAGCTGGTCAAAAAGAGAGGTTTCAGTGTCTTTGGGTAGTCATAAAAAGTGAGTATCATTGCTTGCAGTGTCATTAGCCTACATGATGAAAATGCGATTTTTTTTTTCTTTCCTCGCAGGCTTCTGGGAATGATTATTCAGTGGGGAAAAATATATAATTCCTTGATAATCTAGAGCTGTTGGAGCTTTCAGTGAAATCTCTGAAGTATTGGCACAATGATGAATGGCCTCTTCTGGAATACAGAAATGGATAAGACACAAAATAAATCCTTCATGCTTTGCAAGGCTTTGCTGTAGTGCTGCTTATCTCAAGGGTATTATGCAAATTTGGTGCCTATTTAAATCTTGATTCTCTCATCTGGAGCAGGTGTATTAGCAACTTACTTTTCTGTGGGCCAGCTTTCTTCCAGCTCTGCTGTAGGACTAGGAGTGACATTTTAATGTCAAGCTTCCAGCTGGGAATGCTTCTGTGTGGATGGGAATGCAGCTTGCACTACCTGGCAGCTGCACCCCTTTCCACCTAGAAGCATTCACTGCCTGAAAGCTGCTAAAGATGAACCTTTGCAAGGACAGAAAATGCAGTAGAAGGTATCCCCTCTGCTGGGGGCCATGGAAATCCTGGCAGGGGAAAGGTTACCAGGTGATAAATTGTTTATACCTGGTGAGCTAACACGATGTTTATTCTTCAAAAACCCCTGGCCTGGGGAACTGCACAATGCCCATTTTGTAAGGAGGAGAACTGGAAGTTCACCAGCCCCAGTGCCCTGCCAGCTACAACACTGGGGTCTGTGACCACCAGGGACCACCAGAGAGACCCCCAGGACAGCAGAATGCACACATGAAGAGAAGGGAAAATATGTTAATGATTTTGGGGAAATGATTATCATATGCATTTCTATTCTGGGACAATCAATGAATATGTATGTAAAACACAGTCTATAAACAGAAACTTTACTCAGCACACATAACTTTTGGAGGAGATATCCCCTTGTGCATCTGGCCAGATAAAGAATGCCTGCTTCTTAATGGTGGTAAGGAGCTTTTTTATTTTAACCAATTTTTGGTAACAGGATGAGCCCAAAGGATGATGTGAGGGTTGCAGCAGGGAAATACAAATAACTTGGTTGGTTAAATGCACTGTAATGGTTTAACACCTTGGATGATAACCTGTTCTTAACCATAATCTGAGCTGCATTTGTGGGATGTTATCATGGTAATGCTGGAGTCCAATCATCTTGGTATTTTCTACAGGATACCCTGGGCTCTTTAGACGTTTTTAGTTGTCTTCAGGTGAATTTCTTATTGTCATAAGGCAAAGTCTATATCTGCATCTCTTTCAGTAATTACATCAGTTGCCTTGCCTAGGGCTGATCTTCCTAATTATCCCTGGCCATTCAAGGAGCTCTAAGAATCCTTTCCTACTGGTATGCTTTGTTTTGGAGCTCTTTCTTCTTGTCCTCTGAAAGGACAGACTACTCCTGCATGAACAGGGAAGGGATTGTTTCCTCCTTTCTGTCTTTAGAATGTTTATTATCCACTAAGGCAATAGGAATGATATTGTGTGACCTGTATGGGCAGTCTCACACTTGGGTAGTGAAGAGCAACCACAGTGGTGTGAATGGTCCATTGGGTGAAAACGATTCATTCCAGCTCTGGGGTGAGCAGCTTTGAGGAATGAAGTCATGGACTGGCTCACAAAAACTCATGGATTAGTTCACAGATGATGAAGATTCAAGCCACAATGGCTGCTACTTGCAGTTAATTGTTTGACTGATCTTGGGGATAAAGTGAAAAATGGTGCTGGGGTTTGTTTTGTGCTGGTTCCTTTGATGCTCAGAAGGAAGAAAGCTCATTTTGTCCAGACCTTTTGTTACAATATGATCTGTTGGACAGGGCTGACTGAGAACTGCCTATTAAATTTGCTTCTTGGTAGGAGATTGGTTGTGTTGAAGCAAACTTTTGCTAAGACATTAGCTTGGCTATTGCAAAATATTTGTATTTGTGTGTGTATGTAAAGGGTCAACGTATTTTTGGTAAAAACTCCAATTTGACAAGAAAGCTTAGAGTTTTCCAAGCCCATTACACTTCCATAAAAGTTTTCCCATGAATCCACTCTCCCCATGCCTTATTGAAAACTTTCCACTCGACTAAAAGTAGAAATGATGCTTGTTCCTGGCTCACACCCATCCTGTTTTGGGGTGGGTATCCCCTGGCCCTCATCTAGAGCAGTAATTTCCTATGCAGATGCAATGATGGCCTTTGAGGTGCAGTGAGGCTCAGCACAGCACTCCTGAGGGTCAATTCCCAGCTGTTGTTTTGGAGCTCTGTGAGAGCTCAGCCTCTCTTCTTTTTGCCTTTTTCCTTGGAAGAAATGCACCCAGGCAGCAACTACTGACCTCAGGGGTGTTCAGTGGCTGCTGTCCTTCAATGGCAACAACACATCCTTCCCCACTCACACATTTGAGCCTTGAGGACATCATGATGTCTTTTCCTTTTGGAAATGTCTCACTTGTGGTGTCACCAGCACACGCCACTCGTGGTCTGGGTGTGTGTCAGGCTGTCCCTCTGTGCTGGGACACACAAATGCTGCTGTGGGATTTAACCTGGCCTTAGTCTGGCCCTTGGGGCTCTGTCCTGGCTGCTCATGCTTCAAACCAAGTGTTCAAATGGCCATGTGAGATTTCTGCCCTGGGAATCAGCAGAGAGCTTTTTAAGCCAGGAAAAGAAGCCCTGGGTTGCCAAGATGACCCAAGGTAACCTGCAGCCCAGGAATTCAGCTCTCCCAGACCCAAGGCCTGGTTTGGAGGAGCACAGCTGCGTGACCTTGGCTCTGCTTTGCTGAGAAAATTGTTTCTGAGCTGTGAGAAAGTCCATCGGCTAAAGGCATGAAAGGTAGGAAAAGGGAAAACAGAGAGTCATTGTTGAGATAATGACTTAAGGATTCAAGGGGGAAACTGTTGATGTGGAAAGTTATAAAAAAAGGAAAGTTATAAAACTGTAAGCAAAAATGTAGAATAAGACAGCAACAATGAAGACTGGGAATCAGCCTGTGTGGAGAAGGGGAACACATTTCCACCTTGGCCAGCAGAAACTCTCTGGGTCTACTAATCCTTATCCTGGTAGGATGTAACTCCTAGAAAACTACGGGGGATAATGACCAATAAATAGTTATTCTGTACCCATAAATTGTGTGTATCCCACCTGCAGCGCTCACAGGAGAAAGCCATGTATTAATGTTGTACACATTGGAATTTACCAAAGAGTCTTCTGGCTGTGAAGGATCTCATCAGGTCCTGGCAAGAGAGCTAATGAGAGAATTTTGGATATTTTCCACCACGTCTGTCCTTGTTTTCAGCCCACCATTTTTGGTTTCTGAGACTTAAATGGTTCCTTTTGTGGGTGACTAGCGGGAAAACCTTGGCACAGAAAACACTCCTGGAATTTGCAACCCTTCTTTCTTAAATTAAGAAAATGGATCAGGATGGGAATAATTTACAGCTAAAGAGTGTACAGAGAATAGCTTCATATAACACCTTCAGTCAAGTTTTATTTTGGGGAAGGGTATGTCTCAAAAATAGAAGTTGGTAGTAAGGCATGGTTAGAGTAATGCCCAGGATGTGTCATTGATCAGGCAGATAACAGCCTATTAATTAATAACAAATAGTCCTTTAACACTAATAACTGCTCCTCAGTTCCACAGCATAGCTCTGGTTAGGCTATCAACCATCCCCTGATCATCCTTTTTTTAATCAGAGAATCACAGAAGAGGCTGGGTTGGATGGGAGCCATCAGGATCATCCAGTCCAACTCCTGGCCCTGCACAGGACACCCCAACAGCCCCACCCCGTGCCTGACACCATTGTCTGTGTGCTCCCAGTGCTCTGGCAGCCTTGGGGCTGTCACCACTGTTCCAGTGCTCAACACCCTCTGGGTGAAAAGCTTTTTCCTGCTGTTCAACTTAAACCTCCCCTAAATCAGCTCCAGGGCATCCTGTGCATCAGGAGAGTGCCTGCCCCTCCACTGCCTCTTGTGAGGACTTTGAAGATGACAATGAGGTTTCCCCTCAATCTCCTCCTCTTTAGGCTGAACAAACTTTGATAACTTAAAGAACATAGATGTGGAGGAAAAGTGGAAATCCTGGACATGGCAATGTTAGGTGGCTGAGAATTTTTTAGCCTGCAGTCTGGGGATATTTTTTTTCCCTGTTTAAATCAGAAGCTGTACACTGCAGACTCTCAGGCCTGCAGTGATCCCAGCTGTTACCAGCAAGAGAAGGCAGGAATGGCCCTGCCAGGCCAGATCCATTGCCTTGGGCTGTGAGTGCAGCTGAGTCAACAAATGAAAACAGAAGGAAAATTGACTATGAAGATCTTTAGGAAAAAAATCACAACCAAACCCCAAAATTATGCAGGCAGCAAGGTGCACTCCATCCCATGTGTCTATTATTTTTCTGCTGGGGCCTTATGAGCCAATGTGTGAAATCCTGCATGCCCTGAGCAGAAGCCTGCTGGAGCAGATGACTTGGTGAGGGTGGAAAAGGCCATGTGGTTACCATTGCTCCACCTCATCAAAACTCCTGCTTCCAAGGGAAGTGAGCTCAGCAAGCTGGGAAAGTGTCACCCCAGGGCTGGGGGAATGGCTGGAGGGCAATAGCAGGACTTTACACAAAGCAGCTGGCACAGGGCTGTGCTTGGTTACATCACTCTGCAAGATGGATCCACGAGGTCTGGGTGTGTTCCAGACACCCTCCTCACCCTCAGTCTCCTAATAAAGACTTTGCTGCCTGGGAGCTGCCATTCCTCCTTCTCTGCCTTTCCCTATGAATCACTGCTCTGTAATCTCATGTGGGTTTTACAGCTAATGTGAACCAAGTGCTCGTGCAGGGAGGGGAAAGGATTTGCCCCCCGTCCCCTTCTGTCAGAGGGGGAGATGTGGAGGCTGATTCAAGTACAAAAGTCAAAAGGAGATTTCTTGGTTCATATCATTGTATTTGAGTTCCAAAGTGCTTGAGGAGCATAGGGACAACACCTACTGTAATCTGACCAGACCAAAATACAGCTCTGTTCAGTTTGGGCAGCAGCAAATTGGCATTGACTTCAGGAAAGTCATGATTTATATGAGGTATTCAACCACATTTCTTTTGGAAGAGACAGATATGCTGGGTTATAATTGGCAACAGCTGGACTTTTCCTCTACAAGTAATGTTATCCATTTTCTGAAGATAGAGAGGTGCTAGAAATTGGTCTGCAGAGTATATTTGGAGTTTTTGTCCCTTGATCACGGAATGCTCTTTCTGGTCTTGCCTGTCACTAGACTTCTCACTCTAATCAAGTCCTTCTTGAAAACCTCATGCCACAGTTGATCATGTTGGACTGGTCAGACCTGTACAGTTTTGTCTGTCTCTGGGACAGAATTGGGCCTTAAGTTTACTGAGAAAAAAGTCTAGGTGGGTTGGATATCTGCTCTAGTACTCTTACGTGATATTTTTTTATGTTAATAAGCAATATCAAGAATTGCATTGATTCTTGCTGGGTCTGTAGCCTGAAGAACTTCTTGTATTAGTCAATTTTGTAGCTTAATTGCATGAGTCCTTGGATTTCAATTTTACACCTTCTAGCATGCTGGAATATTGCCTGTAAGAAATGTGGAGATTGATATATTACTTTTCCTTTTGACTGAAGGCATTCTTCATTGGTGACTTCTTCAGCATCTAATTTTCACCTTGTCCTTCCTCCCTGTGTCCTTAATCCATTATTGGTTCTATTTGTGGCTCCTCAGTTGACACCAAATTGGGCTTTGGTGACCAACAACAGAGGATGCTGAGGAAGGAAATCTGATCTTTTCTCTGGATTAGGCTGTTCCTCACACTTGCTTTAAGAGAGAGTATTTTAGAGACAACATAGGCAGCACAGTGAAATAACCTCACAAAAGCCTTGTGTGATTAGCACTGCTTGCCTCTGGCACTCTGCAGTTAAGATATTACACTTATTGAACTTGTATCTCTAGTTGATATTTGAAGCAAAATTTACCACGAGACTTTACCTCCTAGGTGTTTTTAAGAAAGACTAGAAAACAGGGATTTGTAGATGTTATTGAAGCCTGATGAAAAACCCTAAGGCTTTAGTGATCTGCTAGAAGCTAAGAGGTCAGCTTCATAGCCAGAATTTATTTACCCAAAAGGTCTGGGTGATTTCATAGATCATAAAAACACAACTCCAAAAGCCATGTTTTATTTCCCAGTGGTGATCTCTGCCATAAGGTGAGGTCAGGTTAGGAACCTATTCCTGGGAGAGAGAGAGAGCAGAAAGATCTGCTTTCAGATCTGCAGGAGGATGCCTTGATGTGCCCTGAACCTTCCCTGTGAGGAGCAGGAAGAGCCAGGTTGGTGTAGGAGCCTGCCCTGCTCTCTTCTCCCCACAGGAACAGAACATCTCCTGCTGCTGCCTCTGGACATCTCCAAAAACAGAAATGTGGTTTTGGTGCCTTCTGTTCATCCAGGCTGCAGGTACCTGGGACTTCTGCCAGGAGTGATGGGAAGGTTGCACTGGTATTTTCAGTGTTGGAAAGCTCCAGAGATGAGGTGTCTTTCTTCTCTAAAAACGAGCTAGAATGCTCATTGTTGTGTCCATCTGATACTCTGCAGGTCACTCTGCAGTGTCCCTCTGATCTCTTTCAGCCCCAAGCTATCCCTTGCTCTATTAACAGCTACAAGCTAAAAAAAACCCAAAAACCCCCAAACATATGGACCAGACTTGCTGGAGATGCTGCTGGAGGCGTTTTCTTGGCTGTGGATAAAGGGGAACTGCAATGATCAGAAATACACTTATCACAAAACGTTGACAGATGTGGGTAACAGGGTGCCCAAATTAGCATCACCAGGGTGATGAGATGTGAATGATATCAGAACTTGGCCCAGGGCTCACTGCAGAGCAGGAAGCTTGAGTAGCCAAACACAGAATGCATCAGAGAGGGATCTTTGGGCACACTGAAGCTCAGACTGGTGCCAGGTTTTGATACAGGGAGAAAATCCATCCAGTGAGTGACCAGAGGTGCTGCTGTTCCAACAGAGCTCACTGTCCAGCCTCAGGGCTGACCTACAAGTGCTCTCCTTTCCATTGTGGAGCTGCCTGTGCAAACCAGACACTTCTCTTACTCATTTCTGAGGGATAAAAAAGCCTGGAACAGGGATAGAAATCTCCTAGCTATGTAGTTAAACTACAATCTACAGGAAAAGAATGTCCTTCATAAACCTGGGAGATCATACCCACCTCTTTCTTCATTGTGTCAATGCTGTCAAAAGCTCTCACACTCTAATTTAAACTCCAAACCTTATAATCAATGCACACACAGTGGCAGCACACTCTTAATCTAGGAGTCTTGATTCTAAAAATACCATGGCAAAGACTTTTCAGGGTTCACTCTTACTTCCTGCTAGACTGGCTGGGTCTCCTCTGAGCAGGTTGGTGATGGCAGGGGTGAAGGTGGGCTTTAAAAAGGAGTAATTGTTCCAATCTGCCCTAAGCAGAGGAAGTGGAAGGTGATGGCTAATTAATTTAGCACTCAGCGTGGCTGCTGTCCCGTGAAAATAACAACTGCAATGAATCCCTACGGAATTGTCTTTGGCCTGGAAATGAGAAGAGATTGATTGAGGTAAATGAGAAGGAAAATCACAGTAAGGGAAAAAAAATATTGAAAGAAAGGGACAGGCCAGACATGGCTGTAGCTTTTTCCCATACAGAGCCCTCTGGTCTGGTGTTCTGGTGCTGTGCTCAGCATGGCCCATCAAGGCCAGCTCTGAACTCTGTCCTGCTGCTCTTCACCCCCAGGTGGTGTCCTGGGCAGAGCCTGATTCAATAGTGGGCACAGTGTTGTTGATCATAGATCTGTCATGCTGACCTTTGTCCTGAAGTTTAAAATTTAGAGAAATCTTAGTATTTGGGAAGTTCTGACCTGCTGCATAATTGGTTACAAAACCCCAAACCAATGAAGTAAAGTTGTGAGGGGTTGAACACCACAGTCTCTGCTGTTCCAGGGAACAACACCTGGACATGGTGATGAAGCTGCAGGTGAAGCCCAGACTTACACAGGGGTAAAAGGGTATTCCCTGCTTTGTTCTTCAGTCCTAATAATTTCCAATGATGCTTTTTAAAAAAATTGCTGCTGACTAATGGATTGATGTTCCACAAATCCATCTCTCACAACCCAAGGCATTGCTCCTGTGTGGTTTGGCCAACTTAGAGCCCATCACTTTACACAGGAAGTTTAGATTGTATTTTTTTCCCAGGTGACTCCCTGATGTGTGTTGAATTTCATCTGCCATTTAATCACCTGGCAATGTATCAAAAAATTGTTTTGGAGTTCATTATGATGCTCTCAAAATTAGTATTGTCAGCAAACTTTCCCACCTCGCTGCTCACGCCCTTTTCCGGATCATTTATGAAAATGCATTTTTAATGGCACAGATCTCTCTGGGGCTCCCTGTCAGTCCTTGCAAGGTCTGATCCACCTGTCCATCCCCAGATTCCTGGCTTTTAAACAGAGTTTATCCTTGCAAGAACTTTTCTTCTTGCCCTCTTGTGTTTGGTTAGCTTCCTAAATGGCTTGAAGTCAACATCTTCTGAAACAGATTTTAAAAAATCTGGTTTGGGCTGAAAATTGCATCTTGCCTGAAGACAAACAAGGCACATAAAGATGAAACAAAACAAAACTTTTCCCCATTTTCATGCATCTAGTGAGGTTTCCCCTTTCCTTCCTGTCTTTCAACACCTGAATATTCTTGAGACTAACTTTTCATCTGATTTTGCCTGGGAATCTCAAACTCTTCTGGGAGGAGAAAATTGTTTCCTGATTGTTTTTCTAGTGGTAAATAAATATGCTTAAATTGAACTGTGCTTCCTCTCTCCCCCTTCCTTGCTCATTTGATTAAGTGTGGCTTATATTTAATATTTAATATGGTCACACTGGATAAAAACTGTGATTTTTTGTTTTAATAACTGCACTTTCAAAGTTGTGTTGGGATAATTACAACAGTGTAAGAACTTACACTGGTAAAATTTATTTTTCCTGTGAGGAAATAGAGTGAAAAAAAAAGATGAAAAACACCTCAAAAACCCCCATTTATTACTGTATTCACATACAGAGATTTATCAGCTTGCAATTAAGTTAATGTGGTACCACTTCCTAATGGAGGACAAGTGATTAAAGTCCCTTTTGGGCTTGCCTGTGTTTGGGAGGGTAACCTGTGCCATGATGTGGATTCTGTAGAAATGGCCCCAGACCCCAATTACAACCCCCAAGTCCTGTCTGCCCCCTAAAACCTCTGCACTTGGAGACTGCATGGGGTGTGTGCCTATTTTCTTCAAAATTCTCCAAAAAGTGTCCTCTGGAGCTCTGCTGAAGTGTCAATGCCAAGTTTTGGTGAGAGGGGAAAATTTTATTGCTATTATAAACCTTGAAAATATGTTTTTTATAAAGCAAGTGCCAGCATAGCCTTCAGTACAGCTGTGGTAACAACCCAACCTGATTTCCACAGCACGTCTGAATGAAACTCCTAAACAGGGCAAAGAAAACAGCAGAGAATTTACAGTGCAAAACCAGCCTGGTAATTGTATTAACAGCCCCTTCTAAGCAGAATCAGACTCCCAGCTGGAGCTGAAATCCATAAAAAGCACACCATTAATTTTATGAAGAGAAGTAGCCATTTGAGTCCTCTGGAAGCTCTGGAGTCTGTAAAGATAAGGTGATGGACTTTTCCCACAGCTGTGAGAGCCACATCTGGAGAGCAGGTCTGTGCCATGCCATGGGGCTGGAGCAAACCCATCACAGCCTCATCCTGCTGGGAAGGGTCCCCAGGGGGGATCCTTGGGAAGGGGACATGCCCACCTTGGCCATGCTGTTGGCATCGTGTTCCCAAAAGGAACATTCCAAAGGAAGGACAACTCCCTGCTGCCTTGAGTACCTACAGAGAACCCCAGGATGAGAAAAACCCAAAAGTATTTGCTGAATTTGAATTTCTTGCTCTTGATTTTCATATTTTCTAACTGGCTAACTGTCTGGATTTCCTAAACACTGCTAATTTGCAGTTAAATTTGCCATTTATATGTTCATAGATGATTTGTTAGGCCTTATTGGACAGCAAAGAGGTTTTTTTTTTTTCCCTTTTTTTCTTGGAGATGGCTTTCCACACCATCAAGGCCACTTTCTTCACCTATTGACAGTTTTATGAGCACTGTTGGAAAAGCACCAGCTTCCTTCTTTTCATGGCACTCTGGCTTTCCACGGAGTGAAAAGGCAGTTTCTTAATTAGGACCTGAGAGCCTTTGCTTTGCTCCCTCATTCCCCAGGTACAAAGCAATACACTGGCCTTTCTGTAGTTAATCACTTTTCCAGACTTCAGCCCACTAAAATTAGGTGGGCTTTGTGGTCAAATGTTTACCTGGCTTGGGGCCACCTGAAGAACCTGACACATCTGCATTTGGCATGTGTCTGTGTTCTGGCTGTGCTTCCCAATTAATCAGGGGTGCAAAAAATCAAATAAAGTAAGAAAATAAACCCAATCTCTCCCTGCTTATAAAATATCCTGTTTTCAAGCTATTTCTGCACACACAAAAATGGGAAACCCTTTGCTGATTCTGTCTTTCTCCTTACCCAGGGTTTTTGTTGTGCCTTTGATATTGCTTTGTACTGGAGCTGCTCACATTTGCACTAGTGCCTCTGGCTCCTTTTCAAAATCTGTTTATGAGAGTTTTAAAGTTTTATATATGTGGTTAGATTTGAACTCCTCATCATCATTACAATCCTACAAAACCATTTTCTTCCTCTTCTGAGGGGATGGTTGTGGCTTTATTTTGCTCAGGTGAATGGCAGCAGTGCTGCAGCGATGCCACAGGCTTGGTGTGTTTTATTTTGCTGGATCAATATTTTATTTTTTTATTTTATTTAATTTATTTTGCTTGAAGCTGCTGGGGTTGGAGGAGCTGAGGACAGTGAGGTGCTGGCACCTCTGCAGGTCCCTGTGTGGGAGCCTGAGGCAGAGCAGGGTGAGAAGACAGAGCCAGAGTCCATCAGACTTGCTAAAGAAAGTGTCTGTGCCTTAAACCAGGGGATATTTGTAGGGCTGGGGGCTCGTGCTCAGCCTGCACGTTATTTTATGGTTATGGTTATTTTTCCTGGCTGTTTGTCCATGCTCTCCCCCATGTCCACCAGCAAAGCTGCTCTGGGAGCTGCTCCCTGACCTGACCAGGGTGAAACTGGTGTGGCCAGGGGAGAATTGCTGTTTATACTGGTTGTGCTGTTGAAATCAGGAAGGGGACAGTGGCTCCTGAGCAGCTGGAGGTGGGATTTTGTGAGGAGGAAAGACTGCAGCAGCAGGAGGGTGTGAGATGGGCACAGTCCTCAGGCTGGACTGGCTCTTCTTGTGCTTCCAAGGAGGGGGAGTTGCACTGTGTTTGTCTTAGAGGCTTCAGGGAAGACTGGAATTGCCCAGTGGGTCCATGGCCATGTCTCAGAGCAGCCATGTGCTTCAGAGAACGCTGAACAGGGAAGAGCTGGGGTAGAGATGCCCTTTGTGCAGAGATGTTGCGTTAAATCTAGAAAAACTTGATTTCAGATCTTTTCCAAAATCATTTTCCTGCAAGTATTTATCACTGTGAGTATCACCAGCTCACCTGGAGCCTGCAGAAGACCTACCACAGTGATGGGCAAAGGAGGAGCATCTGCAGAGCTCCTTCTGCCCCCAGGCCATGGAGCAGGAGTCAAGTGGCAGCAGGCTCTGAGTACAAGCTGGAGCTGGGCCACCCCTGCCCAACTCATCATCGGTGATTTGAATTCCTAACCACACAATCATCTCTATCCATGGAGCTCAGAGAAGAGCTGGTCAGGAATGTCTGGGAAATACAAGTCTTGAAATCCAGTTTTTGAAATAGCCCTTAATGAGAAAGGGATCGTTTTAAGGGATAATTAGACTTTTATCGTGTTACAGAATTAAATACTCCCAGCTTCAGCAATGACTTTTCATATAAATGCTGTGTTGCTTTGGCATTATTACTAATTTGTAATAAAATAGAATACAGGCTAATATTTCTCCTTAAAAATAAAAATAAAGAGAAGAAACAAACTATTATAGTGTCATTTGAAAAAAAAATGTTGACATCTGCTCAATTCAGTTGATGTTGGCTTGGGCAACTTCATAGAGCTTTTGTGCTTTTGTGTGTGTGCGCCTTCAGTTTTAAGATAGGAAGAAAAAAAAAAATTTGTATGGAAGTGTCAGGAGCTGTGAGATATCCTGTTCAGCTGTCACCCTTCTTTTCCTTGTGCTTCCCTTCCCTATTGCCCTACAAGAGAAGAGATGCTCCTTTCTGAGCTGGACTAATTGTTGGGAAGAAGAGTAGAGGCAAACTGGGATAAAGGAGAGAAAGGTCATAGAACAAGAAGAGAAATAAGAGTGAATTACTTTGGTTTGAGATTTGCACAAGTTCGTTGAAATTAATTAGAAATATTGGGCCATAAAGTCTTTAAAATTATGCATTTCCTGAAGTTAACTTCTCACTTTCCTCCTATTTCTAGTCAACAGTGACATGAGAGCTGTTTTTACCACTGGGAACAGGTTGTGAATGCAATGCAACAAATCCAGCCTGTGCTCTGCATGCAGCAGCATGAGAATGATACGTGTCAGTAATGCCAGAGAGTCTTTAATGGCATTAAATGTGTTTGTTTAGGGATTAGACAAAAATCCCCTCATCTTCCAACAGAGGGGGGAAGTTCTTTGTTTTTTTTTCCCTCTAGAGGCTGCTCTGTGCCTGCTCAGCTGGAGTGGAGTCAATAAGCCACAGTCACTGGCAACTCAACTCCAACCTCTCCAGGGAAAACCACTCGGCTGCTTTATCCTTGTTTGAAATCAGGAGCGTGGCAAACTGCACAGGGTTATCTCTGCCCTGAGCCCCAGTGCTGGCTTCCCCTCCCTCCAAACTGCTCTGACTGCTCAGCCTCTGGCTGCTTGCTGTTTTCTTTGCTGCTGAACAAATTGCCACCACTGCCTTTGTTTGGCTTTTCTCAGCTGGGCTGGGGGTGATGGGGAAAGCCCCTTGAGGAGCCTTTGCTCCAGAAATGGGCTTGGTCATGGGGCTGCTTCAAGAACTTGGGGGGATCAGCTTTGCTGAAAATCCCACCTCAGACTAAGGATGAAAGGGGATCCTTGCTTCCAAATGCAGCTGAAAAATGCCTGTGTGAAGCTCAGTGCTCTGCTCCTCACCTGCCTTAAAGCAGGAGCAGCACAGGAAGTTTTTCCTTACACTGGCAGCAACAGAGGGATCAACTGCTCAGACAGAGCTCACAGATTTGCCAGGAAAATCAGACTTTTCTTTTTGTCTTTCCCAAGAAGTCAGTGTTGTCCAAAGAAGAGAGGATTCTCAAGGGTAAAATGCTCCTCTCTGGCTCCTCTGTGGTTTTGCTGCAGGAGGGATGGGGGATGCAGGTTTCAGCCAGGACACCTGGCACTGGTCCCTTGCTGGGCTGTGTCACTCCAGCAGCACCCACGCAGCTCTGGGAGCGATGGGCTGCTCAAGAAATGTCTCATTTCTGTAGGAAAGGATATTAACAGAACTTTAGATGATCAGTTTTGTCAACAGAGCTGATGATCCCTTTCTCAAATGAGAGCTCCTTAGAGCCTATTGGGGTTGTGATGATCGAGGCTGGAAGTATTTACATGATTCTTCTTTAAAAAGAAAATTTAAAAATAGCTTCCAGATTTCTGGTGTTCCGTCAAAAAATTACTTTCCCACCAAAATTACTCTTTTGACAAAAATAGCCGTTTCCCTTTTTGTTAATAACAAATTCCCTTTTGCTAATTACAAGCTGCTCATGCTCCATCCCTCCCCCATGTGCTGCTGTGCATGATTGCACAGTCCTGGGATGCCTCTACTCACATCAGTTTCTCTGCAATTTTCACTGTTATACCTCCTGTCAGCTCTAGATCATGCCTTAGGAGGTTTAACTGAGGATTGAGTACGTTTTGGGACATGCCCATGTCATTGTTTGATGGAAACTGGGATCAGCAGTTTGTAGTAATAACCCTGCTATTGATTTGCCACAAGTACAGAGCTGGGAGCTGCTTTGATAAATCTGACTGGAGACAGCAGCAGCCTTCCCTTTCTGTCCTGGTAGGAGCAAGCTGGAAAATCTCACCCCATTCACACTGAAGCTTATGCTTTGGTGGCTTGGGTTACAGCTCTTTGCCTGGGGCTGATCTGTCTCTACCCATCCAGTACTGGGGAGAAAATCAGATGTGCTGATTTTCTGGGTTATTGTGATATCATTGTGGCTCTGGGAGCAGAGGAAGAGTGAGGCTGGAAGTGCAGCAGCCTCCTGGGTCTGGGGGATGCTCCAGCAGCACTGCTCTGCTTGCCCCAGTGCAGACCTTGGGGCTGTCCAAGTCTCTCCCCCTTGTGCTGGGCCAGATGTGCCCTCCTAATCCAAGTCAAAATGCTTCCAGCTCTCTGGAAGTGCTAATCCACTTGAAATCTCAAGCATCCAGAACCATTTTACTACCAACAAAGGGAATAAAACAAGGGATTTGTGCCTTGGTATTGATGGTAGGCAAACCCTGGCAAAGTATCCCGGGCCAACTGGGGAATTGATTGCCTGCAGCTTCCAAACACAACACCTAATTCCATTGTTACGATCCTGCCTCTGCAGTAATTGTTGAGAGCAGGACAAAAAGAGACCTCTCATTTTACTCCCAGCAAAATATTAGCACTGAAGGGCTTTTCTGCTGCGTTTTGTTGTGCCAATGCCATTAATGAATGTGTAAACACCTGCTGGCATAGATTTCCCAGTTTACTGAGGTTGGAGTTCAGGCTGCTAACACGCCTTCCAGTAAGAAGTGCTCCTTTCGTTAACCTCGTGCATCCACTAATTAGAGGGTCACTTGCAGGTCAGAGGTGTGCTTGGGCTCTGCTTCTTGGCTGGCTGCTCTATTATTACTGCAACTGTAAATGCCACATGTGGGAGAGTTGAGGAGTGTGTTTGGAAGGCTGGCTGTATAATTAGGGAACATTTTCCCAAGGCAGAGTGTGCCAGCTGACATTCAAGTGGCAATAAAAAGTGGCTGGTTGTTGTGTTTTGTTTTTTTTTTTCCCTCCTTCTTTTGTAACACATTAGCTGTCAATGGAAAATTGTTGGATTGTTGCTGATTTTAGCTAGTCTGAGGTATTTGCTAGAGGACCAACAGCTTAGCAGCTCATCCATCCATCCATCATCCATCCATCCATCCATCCATCCATCCATCCATCCATCCATCCATCCCCTGTAGAATCACAGAATGGGTTGGGTTTGAAGGGATCCTAAAGATCACTTCATTTCACCTCTCTGTCCTGAGCAGGGACACCTTCCACTGTCCCAGGCTGCTCCCAGCCCCAGTGTCCAACCTGGCACTGCCAGGGATCCAGGGGCAGCCACAGCTGCTCTGGGCATCCTGTGCCAGCCCTGCCCACCCTCAGAGTGAAGAATTTCTTCCAAACATCTAGTCTGAGTCTCCCCTCTTTTAGCTTAAAACCATGTCCTATTTAAAACCCTGTCCTATCTGCCCATTTAAAAAGTCACTCTGCATTTTTATAAACTCCCATCCAGGCCTTCATTTGGTTACAATAGCTCAGTGTGTGGGGCTGAGTAGCCAATTCCACCACTGAACCAAACCCACCTTCAGGAAAACACACTCAGGAGTTTAGTCAGTAATGATGAGTTCTTAAAAATGTGATTTCATTGGCTCTCAGTTTTCTGGCCTCCATTTTCAAGCTCCTTACTCATGCACCCCAGTGCAGAAAGTTCTCTGGAGGTGTTCTGTGCCTGGCTGGAAGCTCAGAGAGCAGCATTGTTTCTCCTACCATTGGGTGACTCCTGCTAGTGAGGCTTTAAGTCAGCTATTAAATATGTAGAGTGCTCTGTCTTTGCTCTTGACATGGCATTAAGAACATTAAACTGCTTGGAAACAATTAGGTGGCAAATAAGCTTGTTCAGTAATTATGCACAAACTGCTCTGGCTATATCCAGATGTTCCTGCTTTGTCAGACTTCCCTTCTGCAGTGTAGGACTGGGAGGTCATCTGATAATTATCAAAGCTATCAGAACATGTATTCCTTGCTGCTTCCCAACCTTCAATATGTGTGACCAAATCAGGAGAATCACTCAGAATATGCAGCTGAATAGCATTTTTTGGTCTCCATTAATAATCGAAAAGTGTGTATAAATCAGAAATGTCCTTGCTGACATTTTATTTTGCTTTTCAGTAGTGGAAGTGACTGCAAAAATTTTACAGCAATAGAGGATTTGGCTCTTTGTGTATCATCTGAAGCCTCTTAATGCCTGTAAAAATCTCTCTAAAAGCAGGGGAGAGAGAGAAGAGGGAGTTCAGAATTTTGGGAGGAGGAATGCATAAAATGCAGACAGAAAGGAGGCTGAAATATGAACATATGAGACACTCCAGGGAGTCCCTGAGGTAGCTCAGGAAGGCTATGGATCCTGTTTAGTTTGTGAAATTAATTGAAAAAGGAAAGAAGTTTATATTCTGTGCTATTCCTGCACCGTTCTGTGCTTAGCAAAATATGCTTAAAAAAAGGAAAAAAAAAAAAAAAGACCTGGAAACCCAAACCTCTCCATTCCATTTGGTTTCAGGCCTTGGCCAAGAGCTCTGGAAACTGCCCTAGTCCCTGTGGGCTGTGTGTGCTCCAAGGTGGAGCATCTCCCTGTTCCAGCAGGAGGGACACTCCTCACAGAATGCCAGCAGGGGAATTTCTGTGCTGGCAGCCCGGGACAAAGGAATGATCCGACAGGGCAGGAAGAAAAGGCAGCTCACAGTGTGGAGACACTTGCTCTGCCTCTGCTGCCTGCAGCTGATGTGTGCAGGAGCAGGAGCCCAGTGATGAGGAACAGGCTGTTCCCACGTCAGGCAGGAAGGGCAGGAAATCCCACGGGCCAGTCTGTGCTTTGGAATGATTTCCAGATGACATCCCATCCCAAATGTGCTGTGCTTGTCTGGATATGCGTTCACACATCGAGAAGCTTCTACGGAAAATCAGAGCATCTCCTCTAAAGTCACACCTTGGCCTGAACCATGGGCCTTGCATGTAGAGATCCACGTGGTGGGTTTGGCTTTCCCTCCACCCAGGGACATTCATGCTCAACCTGTGGAAAATATGCTTTACTTGATTGCACAGAATTTATATTTTTGGCAAACAAGCTCAATCCAAACCGCAGAATCTACTTGGATTTCCAAAAATCTTTACTCGAGTGCTCCTCAAAGGCTCTTTACACTAAGTTAGGGTGGGAGATAAATCCATGTCCTTCCCTGGGCTTGATCTGGCTAAAGAATAAATGGTCAGTTTTCTTGCTGGAGAATGGTCATTCATGGAGTTCCCTGCACAAAAAAGTAGGGTGGAGCGAGAGATTTTGCAGATTGTTAAAGTATTTAGGATGGGCACGACTCCAGGTGCAGGTGGGAATGAGAAGGGCAAAGTGGGCTCCTCTGTGCCCTGTTAAAGCAGCTTTGCAGGCAGGGAGAGCTGTAAATGTGGGCAGGGAAGGAAGGTGACACACCTGCAATGCTGTTAAATGCTGCCTGCTTGCCACACCACGAGACATCAACTGCAAAAGGCCAAATGCACATCTCAGAGCCCCAATGTGTTATCAGGTGTCTCTCTGACAGTTAAATGTGGATTTAATTAGCTTGCAAGCAGTACCTGTTACAGCATCTGCCTGCTGGAGGGATTTCCAGTAGGAAATGTGGGATGGGAAATGCTGACAAATCTCACATTCCCAGGGGCTCTCAGGGATTCATGCAGACGAGGTGCAGCCTGGAGCACTCCTGCTTGGCTCTGTAACTGCATCTCCTTGGAGCAAGGATGGGCACCCAGGGGGTTGGTGGTGGGGTGTGCCTGTGGATGAGTGCCTGGCACCTTTCTGATGCTGCACAGGGGGAGGAAAAGGCAGAGTAGAATATCCTGGGGCAATCCAGTGATGCTCGCCTCCTCTGAGGAGCTTTGACATGATATTTTCCTGGAGTTTCTTTATAAATTGTAATTTGAGCTTGAAGGTGACAGGGTGATCCCCTCGAGGAGTGTATCTGAGGGACTGCTGCACCAGATGGGGGAA
>VZTT01069732.1:7086-18316 GCA_013400855.1 Buphagus erythrorhynchus
CAACTTATTTGTGCATTTTATAGATATTTGACTTACCATTTTTTCCATTTTAAGTTATGAATGATGTCTTGCATTTGTTCTTTGCTGCCAAATGTTTATCTATACTAATTAAACAGTCATGTTCCTGGCAGCATTTATGCTCCATGAATACATACATCCCTCCTTTGCCAAATGCTACCCTATATAAATAGTACAAATAGTACTGGATGCTTGTTCTAGTTTATAGAATTTGTCAGCTATTGAAGCAGGCTTTCCAAATAAAGTTTGGTGATTTTCTTAATGTTTATAGTCTGATTCTGTCAACTGTAACATTTATTTTCAGCAAGAGGTAATGTTAATCATGAGTTTCTATACAGTTCTGTGTCCTGTGTGAACACATTGTGTTACAATGCATATTGTGTGCTTAGTCATCTAATGTAGATACAGAGAAAACTGCAGGGCTAATGACACATATTTAGTGATTTTCCTCTAACTTTCATTTTGGATTTAAAAAAGTGGATTAGATCCAGTAGAAAACCAAGCAACAAAAAAATACATTTACAGCTAGGCATGTTTTAAGTATGCGTTGGGGCTACAGAGTTTGGCATATTGTAGAAGCCTGGGCAGTAAGGAGTTAATGTGTTGTTTTGCCTCACATGCTGATGGCTATTCAAGTAGGCAAGTAAGAACAGGATGTGGCTAGAAAGAGGGGCTGATGGAAAGTAGGACAGCACCTTTCTGGAACCCGTTTCCCTGTTCTGGTTGGTGATATAAAGGACAGGGATGGGCAGAAGTGGGGTCAGGAATTAGGCATGAACTGTCAGCTGAGGGTCAATTCAGTAGAGGGGGATCAAGACCCTCAAAAAAAACCCTCAAAGACCCTCAACCCATTTCCAGAAAGGTCCAGAGGAATGGACTGCACCTGCTCATTTATTTACATGAAGAGTGAGAAACCCAATCCCAGGGTAGGGAAATTTACCTATAAAACAGTACCCCTACAAAGCTCAGGTGGCACCACCAGGACCTTGGGCACCCTATTGGCTGATTAGTGCTGGACCCAGAACTGGTGATCCCCTTTCTTCTCCTATCTCATTTCTCTTTATGGGGGTAAGCATATTTCCATGTGTCGTCTGTTAATAAAATGTTGTGAGCATTTTTCTTTTTTCTTTTTTTCTGGCTTTTGCCACTCTTCTTTGACCAAAAGCATTGAGATATTTTGGGTGCTTCCTTCCACTAAGGAGTGACACATATATTAAGCTATCAAAAGCTTTGAGTTATGGCTCTTACATCCCTAATAAAAATGTCATGGGCTTTATTCAAAACTTATCTTTGCAAATTTAAACCACTTGAGTTTAATCAGCTCTTCCAATACCTGTGGTCATCATCCTGGTGCTTTATTCACCAAGATGTTCATTATACACACAAAAGCAAGCAAGATGGAAACTGTACTTAAGCATCCATAATCAGATTTACTTAGTTTTAATAACCGGGCAAAATAAGAAAACTGCTGAGTCACATTATTTCCTTTGGGAATAATTTTTCAGAGTATAGATGAGACCTTCTTGCTTCTCATACTCCAGATGTCTTGAGGTATCTTTAACCTAGTAATGCTTGGTCTTAGTTGCCCTGCCCTTTTTTCAGAATGGCAGTGTTCTTTGGATTGCGGCCACATCTGATTTCTTCATGAGTCATCTAAAGTAGAATTTAGGCCATAATTTGGAAATTTTTTGAAATGCATTGCCAATGTGCAGTTTTCTGATTGTAAAAGGTTATCCTTATATGCCACAAAATCTTTAAATTTCTCATTCACAGGTACTTTTTTATATAAAGANAATTAAAATACTAAATATTTAAATTGTTTATTTGTAGTATGTTTGAAGTCTGTACATTAGGAGGGTTTCGGTATGAGTCACCTTGGATCCTACTGGATATGGATAACAGTGAAATGTAATGTACTCTTTAAAAAAGAAGAAAACACTGCCTCAGTTTCATCACAGCAGTTCATGTAAGCAATATGTAGTATTTTACCAACATATATATATTCTCCTTAACTTGCATGTATGTAACCATATTGACAGGCATTCCATATGTGCTTGTATTTGTATTTCCATATCACATTAATGCATTGGTGTTAGGAAGGCAAAGTACTGTCAAAATTTCAATTTTGCAGACAGTTTTTTCTCTTTAAAATAGCTTTTCATACTTATTTTCAGTCTGTCCATGTTGCCACTGCTTAAAGTCAGAATGGAAATAGAAGAATCACCACCCTTTCCAAGAGTCATTTATCTTGACAGACCTTAGGGAACACATTTTTAAGGGCATTGCATCAATCCTCATCAATCAGAACTTAAGCTATTTTAAATCAGCCTTTACTAAACTAATTTCTTTCTCCATGTTTTCTGGAAATAAGTTATCAATTTTAGGAGCTTGTAACTTTTGGAAAAAATTAGTACACTGCAGAAATAAAACGCAATCACATCTGATAAAGAGACATTTAGAATTGCCTTTTTTTTTCCCTAGAGCAGGAAGTCCCAATGGTCTATGAGTTGTTTCTCAAGGGAGGGGAAAAATCTTTTGGGAATGTATATGGGAATGCTTGAGATGTCTCTACACTCTTAGATTCTTACATGCTCCATCAAATATGTCTGCCTGTCCAGACCTCCAGCTAAGATTTTTCTCTTATCTCATTTTCCTGTCAGCAAACAAAAGGTGAAAGTAACATCATAAATGAATACTATCTGGAAGTGAGTTGTGATTTACTGGAAAATATTCAAGCTAAAATTGTGTAATAAAATACGAAAGGTTTAAATGCTAACTTTTAAAATAGTAAACACAGGCTTTAAAGTAAATGATATGCAGATGGTTCTGGTAGGGACACTTGTGCATTAAATGAAAGCTTACCAGCTTATTCTCCTGTCTGATTACATTACATTTAGAGGAAAATGTTACACTTTTACAATTTACACCTGCTAGCAGAAGAAAAATATTCCCCCCCTCCTTTACTGGCAAAACTCTACTTAAATAAAAACTAAATTTTCATTAATATAACATGAAACAAAAGGTATGAAATGTCTTCATTTTCTATGCAAATATTTATAAAAAATGACTTTCAGTCTGTGTTCTTGAATGGAAGTATTTTGTACCTAATTCTAAAAGTTATTATAGCATGATTGTACTTTCTACTGTATGTTTTGAACTAACTATGAATGTTACAATCTGAGTGATGATGTAGAAAAGGCAAATGAGCACACAGGAAAAGGGAAGAGACTTTGACAACTGAAACACTCCCAAAGGCTGTAGTAGAGTTGAGCTCCCACCATTCCAGACACAGAGCTTATTTTGTACATGTAATACTACACTAGTGCTTTCCTACCTGCATGTGTGTTCTGTCAGTTGGAGGATGACATGAGTTCTTTGTACTATATATGATGCTCTTATATTCTGTGGTGCATTTCTGGTGAGTTGTACATTAAATTGCAAATGGAAAATATTATTTTCAAAAAATGCTGTTAATGGAAATGAAATAGTCAACTTGACAAACCACTTAACAGTGCGAATTTCTATATAGGTAAGTAAATAATTTTTTCAAAAAACCAAAATTTAACAAGAGTATCTTCAAAATTAAAATCAATTATTTGGTGATTACCCATATTCGTTAAAAGTTAAGGCTATTCATTAAGGCAATAATTTAAGATTCTGAATCACCATTTTTCTGGATCATAGCTAAGTGGTATTTCTCTTAAAAATCAGGGAAGGAATTCATAAAGTTCCCATTAGTCTAAAAATAAAGAATAAATAAATAAATAGTGTGAGTCATGAATGGCATTTTGGCAAAGTTCAGTAGCACTGAAGCCAGAAAGACAAGAAACCAGTGGTGCTTCTACCATTCACTGAAATGCATATAAATATTTTTCATTATATGCAACAAGCCACCAATACTCAAAATTAGGATTCCATATTTATAAACAGTATTTATAATCAGGATATACTGCTAATCAATATTTAAATTTTAAATACTAACTTATGGCATTGGGCTATAATTTCACAAATTGAATATTCAAACTTTCTGGAGACAAGCCTACATGTTTTCAATCAGATTTTGGACTTGCATGCTACGTTCAGGGAATCAGGACTTTACCAGACCAGTGTATGGATAAGATTCTGCCCTACAAAGATGACATCTGAATAAACACTTGCTATCCCAAATCTCAATAATCCTTTCTCATTTGTATATTTTTTCCATTCCACTAAGTAATAGGCAGCTGAAATAAATTTACTATCAGATATGCTGGTGACATTTTTCATGAAAAACATTGTCTAAGTAGCCTCATAAACTTTACAAAATATTTAGCAAATGTATCGGTCACAGTTAAAGCCATTTATCTTTTTTATCTCAACTTACAATATCAAGTGTTTTTTAATGAACTCCTCATTCAACGGGACAAGCCTATTTTAAAGAATAGCTCATGATGTGGTGAAGCAAATCAGAGTTTGAGTTTTTGATGAATATGAAGCAAATTCCACTTTTCAAAACATGTAACAGGGGAAGTGAGAAAGAGCTAGGCATTTACAGTTCATTCTCAGCATTGCTTTCTAGGGAAGCAGTCATCTTGCATTCCATTTCCAACCAGAAGGAAGAATGATTTGGAGTTCAAGGATCAAACTAGTTAGGAAGCTATGGTACACAATTAGTCCCTTTTGTAAGCTATAAAACTGGGTGTCTCCGGTTTCAAAGCTGTGTTCACAGAGCATCTTTCACTGGTTAAGGAAACTGAAAGCATTTTTAGTAGTTCTTAAGCTTTGTAACATACTGGCATCTAATTATAGTTTATTGAGTTTTTATGAGATCTTTTTCTTGTAGAAGAAGTCTCAATGATGCCACCAAGTGACAACCAGACATTTTCGCTGAAGGCCTGACAAATTTTGAATGCTCAAGACTTTGGGGAAGAGCATGTCAGCTGCTGATTTCAGTTTTAGGGGACTGAATTTCTTTACTAAGAACCGATTCACTGATTTTAAAGGGAGGAAAAGAAAATAATTTGTGCTCAAGTAGTTTAGCTCTTTTTATAAGATGCACTGCATCTTTCTTATTACAATTTCGATGGATAATATGCTAGATGGACGGGGGCGGTGGGGTGTCTGGAGAACTTCTACATTTACATCACCAGCTTGAAAATTCCTCACTTGCTCGACCAAACCTGTCAGAGAACTTCCTGAAGGTGTGCAAAACACTGGGCAGGGGAAGCAGGGCCCGAAAACCAAGCTAGCCTTAGATATGACTACAGAAAGCACTAAAGGCTGCCTTAAAAAAGAGACAGTCAGGTGGTCACCTCTGCTTAGTTAAAATATTAACATCCTTATATGTTCTTGTCAAATGACACTTATTTATTTCTCTGAACTGTTCCATTAGCCCAGTTAAGAGTCTTTAGTGCAAAAGCTTCTGAGGAATTCCATGCTTGAAAGATAAAAGAAGCTACTCTGTCAAAAGTGGACAAACACAAATGTTTGGAAGGAAGATCAGAACATATAGGCAGCATACTGCAGAAACAAAATGTAGTGTGTGAAGCAGAAAAAAAATTAAATTATGTAATCTTGATTTAAAATACTTTTTTTTTGTGTCAATAGATGGAATTATCCATCTAAAAGCAGACAGTTTAGATTTTTGGAACAGAAACAGGAAGACAGGTCTTTCCATTCATTGCTTCCAAAATTTCCTCTTTATCTCTGGTACCCCCAAGAACTCAGGTGGTGATGGAAAGTCATCTCTTGAGCTGAGCTCCAGTCAGTGCTCCTGAAAGCTTGACACCAGGCAGCTGACAGTGGTGCCCTTCTAGAAAGACCAGAAGCCAGATCCTCTCAAAACAAATGATGCTGTTGACATTAACCATAGGAGGAGAAACTCAGAAAAAATGTCTGAGAACCAAAGCTATAGATTAGAGGATGGGTTTTTTATGAGAGGACACTGTTCCCTGTCTGTCAAGATCTGACAAGAAGGGCCACTGAAGAGGGAGACTTTTTCAAAGTCCAGAGACTCTCTTGGGTGTAAAACTCTGCTGTCAGGATGAGTAAGCCCATTAGCAGTGGAGAAAGTACAATGACATCGATACTATATGCAGTGAGCCAGAAAAGAAAACTATCACTTAGATTTGAGAGGTGGGCCCATACAAACATCATAAATTTCAGTAAGGCCAAGTGTAAGGTCCTGAACCTGGTCCGGGAAATCCCAATCATAAGCACAGGCTGGGTGGTGAAGGGATGGCAGCCCTGACAAGAAGGACTTGGGGGTGCTGGTGGATGAGAGGCTGAACATGCCCTGGCAGTGTGTTCTCACAGCCCAGAAAGCAAATGGTATCCTGGGCTGCATCCAAAGCAGCGTGGGCAGCAGAGCAAGGGAGGGGATTCTGCCCCTCCGCTCTGCTCTGGCCTGGTGAGACCCTAGCTGGAATAGTGCTGCATCCAGCTCTGGGGTGGAACAGCACTAGAAGGGATTTGAATGGGTCTAGAGGAAGGCCACAAGATGGTTGAAATACCTCTTCTATGAAGACAGGTTGAGAGAATTGGGATTTTCAGAGATGATAGAGCAGATTTCCAGTACCTAAAAAGGGTTTACAAGAAAGCTGGAGAAGGCCTTTTCCACGCTGGCATGTAGTGACAGGACAAGAGGGAATGGCCATAAACTGAAGGAGAGTAGGTTTAGGTTAGATATTAAGAAGAAATTCTTTACAGTGAAGGTGGTGAGGCCCTGGCACAGGTTGCCCAGAGAAGTTGTGGACACCCCATCCCTGGAAGTGTTCAAGCCCAGGCTGCATGGAGCTCTGAGTAACCTGGTCTAGTGGAAGGTGTCCCTGCCTACAGCAAAGTAGTTGAAACTAGGTAACCTTATAGGTTACCAGTCCAAAGCATTCTGTGACTCTCTGAATACTCAGGAAAGTATGTACAGAAGGCTAAAAACATATTTAGCTAATAAAGACAAAAGAATCCAGAACTGAGACTTCTGAATGAGAAAGAATGTAGAAGAAAGGGACAACCAAAGTGGATGTGGATAGCAATAGGGATAAGAATTCTTGATGACAGTAAGCTGCAAAAGGGGACTGGAAGGCTGATCTTAAACCCAGCTGAGAGAATGAATTCTCTGGTTTGCTTGAAGTTTAAAAAACATTGTGAAGTTGGAGGAAAATTCACTGAGGAAAATGGTGAGTGCAAAGGACTTGACTGGATGAGACTCTAGGGAGATGTTGCTCCCACATGGACTAGAGAGGGACAAGAAAAGGAAAATGTTTATTTCCTTGTGATGAAAATTATTACTTTTTTCTTCTATTCCAGTAGCATCCTTACTCAGTTAGAGTTAAGCCTTAAAGCACTAATGTGATTTACTGGCTCACTCCATTATCAACTTCAAATATTTTTCAATATTTTTTTATTAATACTTAATTAGTGAAACTAAGTATTTTTAGTTTCACAAAGAAGTCAGTGGGAATTTTTCTACTTGTTTGGAGCAGAGCTAGGATTTTGTATGCCGTCCTCAGAGCCTTTTTAAAATAATAAAGTTTACCATAACAAAGAAGCTGAACTCAAGACATGGCTAAGTTTTTTCTAGATTCAAGTCAAATAAACTTACGTGTCAGGGGAAAAAATTAGGGTTTTTTTAACTATATATTTAAACTTTCTTGCCTAGCTGGTAAACTGTAGTTGTCAGAATCCTTGCTTGTATGCGCTAAGATTTCAACGGGGTCAGATTGTTTATATTTGTTGCAGTTTATACTCTTTCTAAGGGCTAGGTTATTAGTCTAGGGGCTTACTTTCTAGTTATTTGAACTTCGTTTTATCATGTCAGAGTAGTTTTCAGAAAACATTCCCAGTAAGGCTCCAGTAGCAGTTACAATAGGGTTTTTTAATTTACTATTATTTTATAGGCAAACATCGTATCTGACAGAAAATCTGGCATCAGGATGACAGTTTAACATAAGTGAAAACACAGGAATAGTTAATATGGTCAAAGTTCAGACCTCATGCAAGGAAGCCTGGGGGTTTTTTTAAGTCAATTCCTTAGAAGCAGTAAAACACAAGATTTTTGTGTTTTTTACTTATTCATTTAAGCTGTCTTTTGCCTACTTTATACATTTCTTTAATTTGTACGAAGAAACTGGAAACTAATGTTTCATTTGAATAATTGAATTGCCCTGCTTGTAAAAATCGTTCTGAAAATAAAAGCAAAATTATGGAAATTTTTTCATTAGGTCTGCACTGGGGTATTTTCTTGACTAAGAAAACTGTCTGACTGGACAGGGTATCTGTTAATGCAAACTAAAATATGGCAAGTGTGTTTTCCATTACTACATGTATTTTAGTTCTTGGTATGCAGCTTTTACATGTATTAATGTTAAGACTTTGCACAGCTGATACCCTGGAAAAATGAGGCTATTGCTTCTTGACTGAATGGCATATTCTCCTTAAGGTTCTGATTTATATTTCATTCTGAAAGTCTGGGTTTGAACTAGTATCTTGCAGGTAGTTACACCTTGTAAATGGAAAATGAGGAAAATTGTTGCATAGAATATAACGTAGTACATGTGGAAGGACCTAAAACAAGTATATAAAGCATCATAACATGATGTCTACAAATTCTGTCAAGGAAGACAAAACTAAAATGATTTTTAGGTGCCAGGGATCAAAATCAAAGCTCTCAGCTTACTCAGGTACCTCTGTGTAAGTGTGTACGTCATGTCACATGAGCAGCAGGCACACAGATGTCACATCACGTGTTGGGGAGCTGCTATGGGGGCTATGGCTATTGCCCAGGAAATGTCCTTTCCACTTAGCTGGGTGTCTCCCCATTCCCACACCCTGACAGAATGGAACAAAGAGGCTTTTTCCTTCCAGGATCACGCACATCAGGTGCAGGCCTGAACCAAAAAGCCAGCATAGCGATGAAGCTGATAGCGTGAGAGCAGGAGGTGAATGACTCTTAGTGCCTGCAGCATGAGAATGAACAGGTCTGCAGAGCTGTTGTTTGGACAGGGCTTAAGACATTGCTCAGTCATTTGTATACTAGAGGTTTTCAGAAGATCCTACTATTTTAAAATGGATACAATTATTTTCTCCAAAGATGAGAACTTTTAGGTTTTCTCCCTGTCAAAAAGTTCTTTTAAGTGGAGTGATAAAGATCAAACATTTGCTCAGTGTGTTTTCCTGTGGTTTTGACAAACAGTTTATTCGAAAAACATACTAAAACTTTGCTTCTGAAGGTCACAAATTATGACAGTTATGTGAGTGATTATGATGTACCACACTGTAATGCTCTAATACAATAGTTTTGATTTTATACTGAGCTACTCTGGTCCTCATCAATGCTTTAATACAGACTTTGAAATGCACATAGCTAGTTTCAATCTCTTGATAATTATATTACTAAAAGGTACTACACAGTCTAACACTTGAATGCCTATTAGAAGAATTTCAGTTGCTAAGATTGAGAGAGCAATGAATCAAGCAAGGCTTTTTTTCCCCTTTCTGGAAATAATAAGCTCAGGTTTGTTACCACAACACACTGATTTTAATACCTGAGCAAAATCAATGATACAAATTTGATGTGTTGTTCCCTAGAGGGTAAAGGAACTCTGTATAGTTGTGATTTTTATTTTAAAACTCTATCATAGTGCTTGAGACCTGAATACAAGTACAAAACTAAAAAGATAATTTTTTCCCTACATTATTAAAGGGAGTTTGAGCAAAGCTATGACACTTACATGCTGCTTGGTTTTAACAAGAAATCTCCAGAGACAGTTGAATTGGGAAAAAAAGTTGCTGTCATCTAAGAATTTTGAAGTATTTGCTCATCTAGAGAGGAAAATATTTCCTTGCAGCTGCTGTGAGTAGTGAATTCTGTGAAGAATACTAGATTCCCATCCATACTTTTATTAACAGAGAGTGAAGTTAGCAGAAAGAGGGTTGCATATTCTATCTTTCTAGTAGCAAGACCTTTTTATGACCTTCATAAACTCCTGGAAGATTGTTAGCTAAACTGATAAAGCTTCGTATGGGCAGTATAAAGACAGCAGAAAAGTTCCTGTATCTTCCTACTCTCTCATCAGACTAAGCCATAATAGAAGTTGGAAAGAGAATAGATAGATATCATTTAATCATACAAATTGCAGGATATGTTTGCTGAGCTTTGTAAACAACATCTTAATTTTAGGGTTAACCTGTTCCACAAACAGATAAAAACTAACAGGATTTTCAGTAATTACTTGGAACGCAGTAAGATTTTTTTTTTCAGAAAAGCTTTTAAGGAGTAGTAATGCCTTTTTCTAGGCAGCTAAGAACTGACATAATAAGTGCTTGCAGAACTACCTAGGTGTGGGATTTCTTTTACATAAAACATAGACCTGGATTTTGTAACCTGAAGAACTCTTTAACATCTCCTCTGAGCCTGGTTTACTTGGAAGCGATATCAGGTTCACTAACAAGTATTTCTCTTATTCACACTACAGAATCAATAAAATTCTTTTTTCCTCTGCCCCATTTCCTAGAAATGTGTCTGGTCAAGGAAATGAAATTATCACAGTATTTTCAGTGGTAAAGCACTTTTTAACTTACTGTGTGATTAGGTTATTTGGTTTAATGCTGTGTAATGTGTCATATCTTTAAGAATTTCCAGGTATTAAAGTACTGTGCTATACTTTTTTTCTCCCCAAATGCTTTGCCTTTTTAAATTATCTGAAGTTCTTATTATTTTCCCACCTTTAGTTTATATTTGGCTAGTCTGAGAAGTTCAAATTATAAAACAGCAGATAAAATTGTCAGTGGATATTTCTGAAACTTCTTACTCAGTGCCACAGAAGCTTTCCTTTTCTTGAAGGATCTAGTGATACTTATGGTCCACTGACACATTGTTTTCACTGTTATTACCAGTGAGATAGCTCCTAGGGTGCATTTGAACTACCAAAGTATTTTCTGTGCATGACATTCTTGTTTCAGGTACATGACCTGTGTTTTTCCAAGAGCCACCTTCTCCCATTTAGGTACTAGTTGTCATAACAAGTAGCCTTAGGGCTCCCATTAGTATCTTAACATGTTAACTAGATGCAAGAACCATTTTTCTCTGAAGTACAACTTGCATCTGCAGTTCCAGGAAGTTTGGGATTTTTTATTTTAGTTTTTTGGTGTTGAGGTTTTTTGTTTGGGGCTTTTTTTGTTTGGTTGGTTTTGTTGTGGTTTTTCTGTTTCATTTTGCTTTGTGGGTTCTTTTTTT
>VZTT01069741.1:1291-21315 GCA_013400855.1 Buphagus erythrorhynchus
TATTGTAATGTTTACTATAAACAAAGTGAAATTTCTCATGCTTTTCTTCCTCAGTGATTCAGCTTTGCCTCAGTCTCTTCTACATATAATTTAAAAAGTTAAAATACAGAAATTAGCATATAACATAAACATATATAGTAGGATGACAAGAAAAAAATCCAAAACATACTATAAATATCCTGTCTTTGCACTGTAATCAATTATTAATTCATTAGAATTTTTAAAAGGTACTTAATAGAATGTCTGTTCTTTTAATCTTTTAGTACACTTGAAAAAAATTGAAAATGAACATGTTAGAAAATTAAAATGGAAAATTAAAAGGCGAAATTCGCATCAGAAAAGTATAATGAAGAAAATGCAGAGGATAATAAAATATCAAGAGGGTTCTGTTGGTATCATGGAGAAGTGTATTAGCTGTAACAGGAGTCTAGTCATTGGCATATTGAGGTGCTGCAAAAAATTTTTAACATACATGATTTCCATTTGTAAATTGTACATGTCCTTTTTAGTACAGAAATCTTCTGAAATAGATTCGTTGCTGAAATTGCTTACAGTGGATATTAACTTTAGGCATTCTTTCTAAACACGCACTAGTAAAAATTTTAAGGACTTCTAATTTTCTTCTGTACAGCAGTAATTTGGGAGGGTTTATGAAGTGGTACAGTATTTCTTAATGGTGAGGAATCAGTTTATTGGCTACTGTACTGCAGCTCTTCCCAATTCCAGAGGAAGTCATTTATGTATGGGGTTACAATGGTCATATGAGAGCTGTTTCTTCAAGTGCTACACAGCAAATCTGGAAATTTGAAGCTTGTGTTTGGGAAGGGAAAGGCAATTTTGCCATAAAAGGAGGCTAATGATGAAGTCAGGCTGAGAGATTTGGAGCTGTTTAGCAGGGAGAAGAGACAGCTCCTGGGACACCTTAGATGAGCCTTCTAGTAACTAAAGGTGAGGAGGGACTGTTTATCAGGGCATATAGTTATAAGATATGGGGTAATGGCATTAAATGGAAAGAGGACAAGTTTAGATGATATATTAGAAGGAAATTCTTCACTTTTGAGGGTGATGAGGCAGTGGAACCGGTTGCCCAGAGAATCTGTGGATGCCCCAGCCCTGGAGGTGTTCAAGGCTGGGTTTGGATGGTGCTTTGAACCTCCTGGTCTAGTGGAAGGTGTCCCTGCTCATGGCAGGGCGGTTGGAACTAGAAGATCTTTCAATTCTTTTCCAAGCCATTTATAACTCTATGAATCTATGATTTCTCCTGCTTGACAATTAAATGAAAAGTATAAAAGGAATTTTCTTTTTTAAGGATTTTGCTATCTTATTTCTTTGTTTTGACCACTTTGAAATAAAGTATCTTTTTCAAGAAATAAGGTATTTAACTATTAAAATAATAAATAAACGTTATTTTTTCCTTCAGATAAAAATTTACATGGAACAGATTTGAAGATATTTTTATTCCTTCAAAGCCTATACATTAATTTTACTCAAATATAAAAATGTATACTTTAATTATTTTAAGAATTTCAGAAATCCTGGTGAAACTCAAGCATTTCTTGCGTGAAATTTAGGAAGTGACAGAAATTACATGAGACAATCCTCACAAGTTAAGACTGATAATTTTGTTAGGAAAATTAAAGCTTTTTATACATTAAAATGGTATTATCTTCCATCCAGCAATAACAACAAATACAAAATGAAAAACCCAGAAAAGAAAAGCAATAAAACATGTTAAGGTTTTTGTCCGGAGACATAATGTATGTATTATACTATGCACAGAAAAGACTTCAGTGTTTAACATAATGGATTACTTATTGAAAATTACTAGGCATAAAATAGGATGTAATTAATAGTTTATACCACTTCTAGTTTCCTTGTTTTACTGAGTTTACTAATTTTTCAGAAGTGAAGACTTTTCTGAAAAGGAGGAGGTTAAAGCTTTTGAAGATTCTCTCTACTGTGATAATTTTGCAGAAATAAGTAATATAAAATACTTGGTTCTGTCAATAAAAATATCATTCTACTTGTTCATAAGAGTTACAAAATCAGATCTTGTAGTTTGGCTATCTGAAATAGAAGCAAGTTTATTACAAAAATAATAGACTGTGTTAGGTAGGAACATTAAATAATTTTAAAAAATGAAGAAACAAAGTTTGAGAATTTTTTAATTCTAAAGATATGCACAGAGAGGGGAGTGAGATACTAAAATGTAGAATTTTTAAGTATGTACTATAAAGATGATGGCAATGAATACCAATAAAAAAACTGGTTTAAGAAGGAAATATAGTTATTGCAAGCAAAATGAGTACTATAAAGTTCCTTCTCCAAATTGCATAAACCCTTACATTTTTACAATGAAACTTCTAAAAATAGTGACTACGTGGTCAATTCAGGCTGAAAATTATGCACTTTCATCTTTGGAAGATGCCAGGGGCATTCTACTGGAACTGTCAATTGGGATGGAGTGACATGAGGCCAAATGCAACTGCTGAGCTGTTGGATGTGGCCTGAATATTTTCTTGGAAACAGAGGGAATGGAGGAAACTTTATATTTGGCAATTGGTTGGATATTTATATGAGCTTCCTGCTTATGTGCTGAAGAATCTTTTCTTTAAGAAGAAACATTTTCTGCCTGTGAATGTTGGTTGTATGTAATCCAAACTGGAAAGTTGCAGATAAATTTTAATAGAGATACTGAGTGTGTACGTTCATTACATAATATAAAATCTGCTTCATCTGACCATGAACTTTCACTCAAAGCAACAAAGAGACTTTTTTTGTATTTTATGTGGGGAATGAAAAGAAAGCCCAAATCCCCCTAATGTTAATGGTCAAAATAGGTAACAAGGCAGAAGCTAGACCATACTGTGTCACAGGAATAGAGGATAAGAAATTTTTTTATGATTTCAGAAATTATGAAATTATTCTAAGTTTGATAAGGGAAGAAGGTGGTGTCCTAGGAGCTCCTCACTTACAGGAATCTTCTGTTCTTCAGAAAATGGGACAGTGAGTGAAGAATGGTTTTATTGGGTCAAAAAAGATTATATCAGGTATTGAAGTTCTGATCAAATAGATGGGATTTCTCAAGATGGGTAAAAAAGCATCCTGAATGTTACTCTACAGAACCAAAGAGGAATCCTAAAAGATAAAGCCATTCCACATGCCTGTCTTCTCTTTTATATTATTTCAGTTAAAACAATTGAATGACATAAAACAAGAAAAAATATATTGTAAAATTTTAACTAAATATTAAATTTACTCTTAGTATTTCTAATCATATTGTGATCCTTTTCAGCTTCTCACGTTATTTCCTTGACTCTTCACAGAAATTCTTAAGTGGAAGCTAATTTTAGGTTTGTTCACATCTCAAGGTAAGTGTGGTGATTAACAATGCACTGATTGCTCTGTAATAACTGTTTGAGTATACTCTTCTCTTTCATCTTACTTAAGAGTGAAATGCATATGATCAAAGAGGGTTTCATTCTTTTTTTTTTTTAACTGACTGAATACAATGAATCAAAACAATGTAGTCCATGATTATCAAGCTGGCTAAACATTAGTCAGTTTAATAAGTGGTGTCATTCAAACTATCATCATTCTATTTAAATGAAAAGCTAACAAAGCATGTAAGTTTCATGAAGAATGCATGGAAAATGCTCATGAAGAGTTATGTGTATTTTAGGACAGAAAATAAATGCAGGGAGTGTCTGTCATTTTTGGGTTGTTTCTCGCTTTAACTTTTTGTATTACCTTGCATATATAATCATCATACTACAGGGATTTGTTAACACTGCTTTCATATTAAACAACTAAAAAAATTCTATAAATATTTTTTTCTAGATTTGCCAGATACGATATGATTTCAGAATTTTTCAAAAAAAGGAAACCATATCCTACTTGCTGTTATAGGTTTGGAATCTTTTTTGTTTGTTGGGATTTTTTTTTGTGTGTGTGTGTGTTTTTTTTTGTTTTTAAAATTTTATCTTTTATCTGAAATGGTAAAGAAATTATATTTTGTTAAAAGCTTTAAGAATCAGTATCCCAATGATGTATTAATTTGATGATTAAATCCCATATGATTCATTTATTTCATTATATATGACTTTTTAGTGCATTGACAAGTCATCTTCAGAGTTTATAAGAGTTATTAACCTATTTTACATATATATGCAATACAGAGATGGACACTGTCCACCTGGGCAAATAAACAGAGGAATCAGGCAGAGTTTTAATTTCAAATCCCTTGATTTTATATTACTTATTTCTGCAAAATTATCACAGTAGAGAGAATCTTCAAAAGCTTTAACCTCCTCCTTTTCAGAAAANAAACAACCTTATTTTTGTCAAGCTATAGCTATATTTACATGAAAAAAATCACAAGAATGTATATTTTCACTATAAAGAACCACATCTCATTTTGCTTTTCTCAAGAGAACTACTACAGATTTCAACAGAGGAGTTCCCAGAGACAAAATAGCAAATTGAATCCTGATTGTATTATCTTTTAATCAACATTTAATCATGTTTTCATAATTATCTAAATGCTGAAGATTTCCTGTATGCTGATAGCCATCCAAATACTAATGGCTCCTGAGACTTTAAAGAATTTGTTAGCCTTTAAGATTTGGAGTTTCTTTAATTCTGAAGAAATTTGTGGCTGTTGTTTTTAAATTAATTAACTGAAACAGCTAGATTGCTCTTCCAAGCATACATAAGGAAACTGAAAAATTACTTTTCTGTCCCTAGGCAAACTCCTAAAGGCTATTCCATTCATCGAGTATGAAAATTGAAAGACTATTGTAACAGAAATATTCTTGCATTGCATATGAACATTCCAGCAATATTTCTGATTACTGCAAAGGTCCTAATTTTAAACCAAAATGTAGTCAAGAACTGCTATTCAATGCCACAATTTTACCAAGATACAGATATTTTGAAATGCTATATTTCAAGATTTATTAGGCTATTAAAATAAAAATAAACTTAATGTCTACGTATTTTTTTAGAATTCGTTCTTGTTTCTGTTGCCAATGTATGAAAATTAAATGACACGTGTTTTAAATATAACATGGATATTGTGAATAAACACAGTGAGTGCTGCAAATTTATGTGCACATTTGAGAGTTTGAATACATTTCGAACTTTCTAAGGTCTATCTAAGTAATTTCATCAGGTAGTAGATTTTTAGGCTCAAACATACAATTCTGAAAAGGGCGGGATTAAGAAAAACAAATTAGTTGAACCATGTGGTACTGTAATAACACATTTCTTCATAGAAAGGTTTCTGGCCTTGGGTCATGTTGGCGGCCTTATAGGTGCAGTTGCTTTGCAGCCTTTCTACCAAAAGATCCCTTAAGTATGTTAAGGGTCTGTGCAAGGACACTGTGTCCTTGACGTGGTTGAAGGAGAAAAACAAAACTATAAATCCAATGCAAAAATGCACAAGGACAAAGGAAAAGACATCTGGTAAGACAAGATCCTGTTTAGGATAAATGCCATATGGACTTCAAAGACTATATTACACAACAGTTAACCTTTATCAAATAGATGTCAGGATAAACCAATAGTAGTAAAGAACTTATATTGTACTAATGCCTATAACCAATTATAGCTTATATTACATTTATGCTAATCGCACTGCAAGAGTATAATTGTAGTAAATTTCACTGGAATAAAGATTCTGTTTGTTCGCACTCATAGTGAGTGGTCGCCTGCAGTTTCTCCTTTAGCATGAAGATCTCCACAGGGTCAAAACAACCTCATGCAGCACTTCAGGCTTAGGGAAGTTTGGCATGAGAGCTGCTCGGCATAAAGGGACTTGGGAGTACTGGCTGCCCAGGAGCCAGCATCTGCCCCGGTGGCCAAGCAGGCCAGTGGCATCCTGGTCTGCCTCTAAGACAGAGCTACCAGCAGGACTGTGGAAATGATCACTCAATGGGCAATGGTGAGGCTACACCTCCAATCCTGCCTTCAGCTTTGGGCCTCTTCCTTCCAGAAGGGCACTGGGGTGCTGGAGCATGTTCCAAGGGAGGTGAAGGGACTGCTGGGCGTGTTACAAGGAGCGGCTGAGGGAGCTGTGCTTCAGTGGGAGAAGGGAAAGCTCAGAGGGAGCTCACTGCTCTCCACAGCCACCTGCGTGGAGTTGGTAACGGGGCGGGAGTCAGTCTCTTCTGCCGTGTCTCCAGTGAAAGGAAAATAGCTTTAAGTTGCACTAGGGGAAATACTTTATTTTGCAAATTTGATAAATTGCTTCTAATATACTAAGGGCAGGGGAGAAATCTTTTTGTTATGTTTTTGAAATTTAGCTCTTTGAAAGCAAAAACTTCATAATATTTTCACGAGACAATTTAAATTTCCTATCCCAAGACCACAAGTAAATCTTGAGGAAGTGACATTTTATTCCTCTCCAAAAACAAAGAGCTATTCAAATTATATTAACTCAGGGGACATGTTTATTTTAAGTAAATACATATTCATTCCTTGGATCTTCTTTAGAAGAGCTTGAAAGACTAAAAATGAAATTTCCTCTTTTGCTTCCATGATGTTTATTAGATTTCTAGATATTTTTAATTACTTTCACAATCACTATATTGCTATAAAATGCAGAAACCTTTTCCCAGTTAGATATTGGACTTGACATTCTCTTTTCAAGCTTTTGTTACTTCTTTTCAGTTTTTTTCAACTATTAACACAATTATATTTGAAAATAATTACTTTCTTCAAAAGAATTACTTCTGTTTTCAGAAACAATTCTGTAAAGAGCAGCTGAATTTAAGCATAAATTGAAGGGATTAAGTGGAATTTGTCTTATGATTCGCCATATTCTTCCTATATTTACAGGTCAGATATACAGAACAAGGTGAAGTTGCTTTTAAGTATTCTCATTTTTTCCCTCCTACCTGACTTCATTTCATGCCATTTCTCTCACTATTCATATTAAATGATTCTTGGTCTTGCCAACAGTCAAAACACAGGGATATTTCTATGCCAAGTGAACTGACACAGCATGTAAATAAATGATCTATCAATCCCAAATTTGATCCATAATTAAATAGGAAAACAGATAAACTTTTGGAGTCATTGTTTTCTACTGTGTGTTTGCCTTCTCATATTTGAAAGTCCACTGTAGCTTAATTTACTCTTCAAGTTAACAAGAAGACACCTTCTTCAAGAGGTTATTCTATTCCATACACAATTACAAGCAGCAATTATTTGCAGTTAACCTACAGTACTATGGGGGGACATGTGGCAATTTATAATTCTGATCATAAATTCAGATTCTTTAAATGGTTAAGGGACATCTGGAACAATTTCTAAAGAGCACAACCAGAGTTAGCAGCCCTGTTTCTCATTTATATCTGAACATTTTCAGCATTTTTTAGTCATAAGAATTGAAAAACAATAGTTCTCAATGACAGCATTTTCTCCAGTCAAAATTTAGTTAATGACACTGATGTTGTCCTTCATCTGCTGTTCTGTTGTCTCTTACAGTCCTTTTAAGAAATCCCAGTTTTGTAGTGAATGAATTCCTTCCTGTCAGGGATGTCATTTTGTCAATTTGTTGTCATAGGCCTGCAACTTTGCTGATACATCCACTAACAATGCCAAATGAGCAGTTTCCATTTAGTGCTTATTTATTTTTCCTCTCAGATGAAGACAGCATCAGATAAAGACAGTAACAGATAGAGGAGGTTGTTTCCACTGCATGTTTCTAGCTCCATATTACCAAAACTTAATCCCTGAAGTCAAATAAATCACTTTGCAGAGTCAGGCAAGTGCTTGATTTTTATTACCACAAAGAAACCTTATGCTTCTGTTTGCATTTAAGATCCGATATTTTCAATTGCTGTTGTAGGATATTTTGTCTTATGGGCATAGGAAGAGGTACATGACAATGGCACTCATTTGGTTTTTCTGTGGCTTTTTTTTTTAGTTGCTTCAAGAATCTTGTTTAACATTTCTGTCCCTGGGGAAAAAAAAAATAATCAGCATACACCAATGAATAGGTTCAATCACATTTCCAAATGGTAAATGATATTTTACACACAATCATACACAGAAGGAACTAAATATTGTCCAAAACCCTAAGAGACTACACAAACAAGCCAAAACCACTGTTTTTAATGCAATGTCTTCTTCCAAAGGGAACTATTAACACTACTTTAAGTTTTAAAAGGAACAAAATGAAACAATAATAAACAACCACAAAATACCACAACCACAAATAAAAAGTATTTTACTTGAGAGCAGCCTGAAAGTTAAGTAACCCTTCCTAAAGTTCTGTTGGGAAATTTAGGATGTGAAGAAAGGATTGGTATTAAAATATGCAGTCTAAATCATCTTTGTAGAGTATCACAACAATACCCATACATCTTAAAATAATAACTCCATTGGTTTGTCCCCATTATCCAAGCCTTTCCCAAATACTTATTTACCTCTACTAAAAATGTGCTTTTCTGGCACATATTGAAGAATGAAAACAGAGTATGTTGGAAAATATGTTTGCTAACAGGATTTAAAAACAGGTTTTCAGCTAAGAAAGAGAAAATTTCAATACTTTAAAAACGTGTCTTGTTACTTGGGCTCAACGCTAGAACATTTTCTCTTGGGAAAGTATCATTTAGAATACCTCCAAAAATTGTATGGTATTTGAATATAAGGTTAAACATTAACCTTGGATTCAAACCTTATAAAAATTAACCTTGTAAAAATTAACCTTAAACAGTCATGCATATTTCTCAGTAAAACAAATAGCAGCTGTGGTATTCTATTCTTCTTGTGCTCATTCAGAGAACAAGGAAATAGAGGAAAGAAGTGCACTTAATTCAAGAAACAGTTGCAGAATTAGCAGTGGTTCAAGAACTTGCAGGGGTTGTTTTGTCTGTTGGGAGTAGCAGATTTTTTGGTGATGCACTAAACCCTGAAATCGTTAAATATAGTACAAATGTAAATTAAGAATTGAATAAATATTATTTGGAAATCAGGAGAGTTGATACCTCTTTTCTCCTTTCAGTCTGAGAAGGGATATTCTGAAACATGCTGCATAAGTGTTAAACCTTAAACCTTAGCATTAGTGTGGGATGTCACCCTTTATGACTAAAATTATTCCCTCTTAATAAGAAAGTAAATAATAATAATTATAAGAAAGCAAAATAAAACCTTGAAAGCTTATCCTATGAAACAAAGAAAGCTGGCATGTGAAATAAGGTAGGATAAACCACTCAAGAATGTTCTGATGAAATGGTTTGTCATTACTTTATTTAGGTGAGGCTTTTCTTCCTGAACACATGAAATCATTTGTCATGTTGGAAATACAATTTCTAGTGAAGCACACAGAGAGTTGTAGAGAAGGAAACAGAAGAAGACAGAGATGCAAAGTGAAAGAATAATGATAATAATAATTGTAGTGGTAATGATAATGATGATAATAATAATAATAATCCTGGTTAGACCATGGTCTTGAACACAGATTGCTTAAAGCCAAATAAAGTCAGGTAAGATTATTTTGGATGTGAATCTAATTTTTGTGAACATTTTCTTGTCTTGGATTCATGTCAGTGCAGAACAGGAGCTCCTGTCATGTCTGCAAGATGAGGTGATTTTTTTGCCCAGGTTTAAGCTAGAGAATATGAGATGCGAGCCAAACTAGATTTACTGAATTCTCCAGGACAGAAGATATTTACTTTCAGTCCAGAGTCCCCAGAATTAAGAATTCTTGATTCTGGAAACACTGATAATTTGTTGCAATTAGCTTTTGCGTGTTGCTGGTATATGGAATGCAACTTAGGCAAATACTAAGACATTATTAACAAAGTTTATGCTAGAAAAATTAAGACAGCTGCAGAAACGAAAAAAAAAAAAAGGTGACATTTTGTCAACTATGTCCTTTGAAAAAATAACTGCTTTAGTCAGTTCAAGTCTACAACAAATTGAAGATACAGAAAAATAAATTCTTGTCTCTTAAAATGTGCTTTATCTGAAATGTGAGCTCACTTAATCTTTGTTATATCATATTTCTTTGTAAAATGCTTATTAATCTTTAAAATTCAGTTTGGGAAAAAGGTGTTAAATAGATGAGAAAAGTTTCTGCCTCTTTTCTCCTAGAACCTGTAGAGCAAATAAAAGGTTAAACCCAAGCAAAATCTCGTTTAGTGATAAATATTGGCCTGTAATCATGTAAAATCTAAACATTTTTAGTGCGTAGTTCTCTCTATTCTGCATATCAAACTAAGTAGTGTAAATGTCAAGTTTTGTGTTCTCAAATATAAAATGTATTGATGTAACACTTCATGTAATCTTGTTTCAATTTCCACTTTTAAAGAAACATTTTCTTCAAATGCCAGTAATGACAGCGGCGCAGCTGCATTCTTACTGCTGCTTGTATGAAAAAAAACATGTTAGAAAGCGACAACTTATTTAGAAGGGTTTACTCAAGATATGTCATTTTTGTCAGTATTTTGAAATGTCAACTGTCATGCAAACAAGCCTGAAGCAGTATTTTAGCACTTATTTATTAGATGAGTAGTAAAAGGGACACATTGGTTGTTGAAAAAGTAGACATTGCTGCATGCCTACAGATATGATAGTTATGTAATTCAACATGCCATATATGACAAAGTTACCCTGCCTGCCACTCCAGCATCCAATATTTTGAACATTTATTTATTTCAGTCACACGTGCACACTTCTGAATACAATCTTCATTAACAGACACTTTATTGGCCATGAACATTGATGCTAGGAAGTAAATCTTGAAGCCAAATGTATGCTTATTTCCAAACTAATCAAGCACGAACTAAGAAAGGTATATTGTAGGCTTATATTTTGCATTTGCCAAATTCACTCTGAATATCACATCAAGCTCAACTATCAGACCACTACTGAAAAATCATCGGAAAAAATTAAAACTTTATAGATTTTTTCATTACATATGACTTCAGTAGCAGTGAAAAATGAAGAATCTAAAATCAAAATACTGTATCCTATACAGGTTTTTTGAGTTAGAAAAACTTCTTTAAGGAAATCTCACCTCTAAAGACTTACCATAAGGTCAGAAAGTACTGCCAAGGTCAAGCAGGGAAATGTGATCCTTGGGCTCAGAAGGAGAATACAAAGTACATGAAAGGGTATCATTTTCTCCTTGTACATTACATCACCATATCAAGTGGTTGGTTTTGCTTTTAGGACTTGTCAAGATTGCAGAACACTGAAGAAAGGAGGCTTAAATGATCCAAAGCACAGAAAACAAGATTCACACTGGGAGACAAATAAACTCAGTCTAACCGGTTTATTGAAGGGAGCTTTGACAGAGTATTTGATTATTTGATTCAGAGATATAAGAAAATGTGAAAACTTTGAATAGTTTCAAATTCCATCTTGAATGCAGTTGTATTCCTTAACATAAGGGTAATTAACCTATTACCTTAATAATAAGGTAATTAGGCACTTAAAGATTATATCAGTAAAAAAGCCTGTAGACTCAGAATCCTAAAAAACAGATATCTTTTGCCTATCTCATACTGTAATTCAATCGCTAAAGGAAAAATAAATATCGTGGTGATGAGGATGTGTTTTTTTTTTTTTTACATGCACCCATTATTAAGCATAACTATTCTAAATGAAATTATTAAGTGAAAAATATTAGAGTTCCCAAGATCTTGAATGTATTTTCTTATAATTGTCTATGTCTGTCACTAGAATTCAAGTAAAAAATAATAAGAATAATATATATGCATAAGGCATTATCAGTCACCATTATATGCAGTGGGAAAAGCATACCTGCACCTCCTTATCGTCCTTTTTTTTTGTATATATCTCACATTAACAGAATATAAAGATAAGATTTGAGGAAAAAAATTAAGTGCCATTTAGACCCTTATAGTGATTTTGCAGGCCCGATGGACAGTCCTGGAAGATATGTATGGCCTAGAATATCTTGCAATCGCCAGGAGATAGATTTTAGAGTGAAGATCTAAAAAAGTATAGGTACTTTCAGCTACCTACATATCTGTTTCCAAAATTAGATCCTAAAGACATTGCATCAACTTAGTAGCAGTTCAATAATCAGCTCTCCCCAAAAAAAAAAAAAAACGGCAAAACCAAACCAATTTGAATAATTGTTGCTAAGGAAAATGCAAGACAAAAACATAATTCCTTCTAGTTTTTAAATCACACTACATCTACACACAGAATTTTGCATAATTCATAATTGATAATGATACAAGCAGTCAGTTCTTCTACTAATTATAAAACTACAAAATGGTTTTGGTTAGAAGAGACTAGAAAGATCATCTACTTCTAATCCCATTGCTATGGGCAGGGACAATGACTTGTTTCAAACTATCCAAAAAAAATGGAAAATAGCAAAAATGGAACTGCAAGACAGTATTAGTCTCTTCAGGTTCTTTGTTGAGTATGAATGAAATTCTCAAATGAGACCAGCAAAGACAATAGAAGCTATGACTAAGCCAACTATGGAACAAAATATGCGATAGCTGAATCAACAAAGTGAAGAAGGATTTGAAATCTCAGGTATGACATCATGCTACACTCCTTGAAGAGCAGCAGTCTGTTATGAAATGTTTACTTCATAGGAGCTGAAACACTTCTCTGAAAAGTAGAGGTCAGAGTTAAGTCTGTAGTCTATGCAATGAAAAGGTGTAATGTAAAATAAATTGTATAAGGTTTCAGGTAAAAGAGCATGAGAACTTTGGATCCTTTACATGTTATTTTGAGTATTGGCCATTAGATAATTAGACAGATGAGAACTCTCATGGTAATTGATTGTTTCCCTTTGGTTCCCTAAAGAAGTATGTTAGAAAACACTAGAAACAGGCCACAACTCACAAGTAATACTAAGACTAGTAGCAATAGTAACTACTAAACTACTAAATTAGTAGAAGTAATTTTTTCGTAACTACTAAAAAATTAAACAGCTTTTTTTCTTTCTCAACGACGTAAGAAGGAATTTAATAGCATAACTAGTGATGTGAAAATATGCTTGACTCAGATTACTGCATGCATTCTATGCTCATTGAAGGACACCCATATTTCCACAAATCAAAGCTAGCCTAGGTCTACGTACATGGTACAAGTGAAAAATAGCAAAATGGATTTAAGTCTCCATGCAGTGGAACAGCATTGAGAAGAAAGGAAATTTAACTTTGAACTAATTCTACTTTGGCAACTTGAACATGATAACCAATGGCTATCAGAGAACAGTCAGTGTGATTCTGGAGAGCATCTTTCTAAATAATTTCATTCAAAAGAAAGAAACGAAGTAATAGTGATTTGAAAGTATAATGGGAATCAGAGCAGAAACAAGTCACTTCAAAAGCACACTTCTCAATAAAACAAAGCTAAACACTGATGTAGAGGCTCCTGGCTACCTCAAGGCTGTGTCTGCCCCTGGTTCCCCTCCCCAGGTCTGACTGATCCCCACTCACGTATCCCGACCCAGCTTTAGCTGCGCCCCAGCTCCAGCCCATCCCTGGAGAGGTGTCCCGTGGTGTCCAAGGCTGCCCTAGGCCTGCCCTGCTCCCTGGCTGCAGTGGCAGGGTGGGCTCTGGCTGTCAGGCAATGCCCTGCCTGCCCTGCTGGACTGCCCATCGCTCCCCACATCTGGTACCCTGCTGTGCCCTAGCACTGGCAGTGATATGCCATTGCTCCCCTACCATTCCTGCCCTTACATGTATACCCTTCTAATGACTCATGTGCAAAAAGCGAAAGCATAAAGACCTGTTCCATAATTTTAGTTAAAGGGGAGGTCAGATTCCTTACTATAACTGTGGGGGATTTGGAAGTGTTAAAAGACAAGTGTAAACTTAACCATAGGCTTCCTCAGTCATAAAGCCTTTCTAATCTTGCAGCATTTGCTGCTTTTAATGCCTGTCAGAAAGATTACTAAATAATCTACTTCAGAAATCTCAAGCAGCAGATGAATTATGCATATCTCAAGCTTTTACTAAAGAAAATACTAAAGAGTCATATTAAAGTACTGCTTTAAATCCTATTATATTTTGTAAAACATTTTTCTGAATTGAGTTCTCTTTTTTTACTCACAAGTTTAACCCAACTGAAAATCCACAAATTTTCACTGTACTAGACATTGCATCAGTAATCTCTACTGGCTACCCATCCAATAACTGCAGTTTCCATGTCTCATCACTGTCAACATGGCACTCTGTCAGCATGACTGTGTCATGACACTGCTTTCTGAACCCATGCATGTTTTGGCAAACAACATAAAAGGTCTAAACATGCTGGAAAATCTACTTCTATTTTTTAAAATAGATTTTAAAAAATCAGGAAAACCCTGACAAATTAAAATTATCTTTCTACTAAAAAGAATACTGCTGTTGCAATGCAGCAATCGAGTGGATCCAGAGATTAGGGAGAGATATGTATTTGCTACCTAGCAGTATGTCTGCACTATCTGAAAACCCTTACCTGAAGAGATGGAATTTTTAAAAGAATTAGAAAGAAGTCTTTTATTAAGCAAAAAGTTTAAAATTCACACCACATTATTGATAAATATATATCATAAGTAAAATTAGCACACATTTGGTAATTTCTGGTGAGGGATTTTTTGTTTACTGATGAGCATTGCATATCTGTAGGCTTTATTCTTCTTTAATTGATACTGCACAATCAGGAGATAATTCCTTATGTATCACTTAGCATAGAACAATGGTCCATCCCACTTGATAACACAAGACAAGCCTGTGAGTATTTGATATTAACCATAAGGTCTCTGTGATAAGAGCCTTCTAATTTAGGCAAATAAATCCATTTGTAAACTATTTTCCTTTCCATTTGCAAGCTGTTTTCATTCATCTTCATGCATGAAACATAAATTTTATGTTTTGCCTAGGGATGAGAAAGGGAAAAAAAATGTAACCTGTATTGGCTCTTTACCATGCTAAGCAGCTTCTTTTGGAGAATAGACTCTTTTTTTTTCTTCATGGGCTTTAGTCTGGAAACAGGAAAGGATGTCTTTAAAGGAAATAATGTGAAGAGGAAAATCAAGCATACACTGAATGTTTAAAATTCTCTCACACACACTTTTAAAGTCTTGCATTTCATGGCTATTCTTCTGTCCACAATATGAATATTGTGCACTTGAATGTCTACAGGTCATAGCAAACAGCACAGCAGTACAATCAGCAGGACAGTTTCATTTCATATATCATTCACAGCTTGTGCTGTGCTATGATTCTAAATCTGTCCATAACTTTCTCATAATGTAAGAAGGACAAGAGGCTGTAATTGGCTTTTAATCCTAGGTGAGTTTTCCAGGTTTTTACCATTGCTTTTTCTTTCTCCATTGGGAGGATGGATTTTTGATGTTTGGTTATCTAATAAGAAAAAAAAAAGGAAATGCAAAGTTGGGATCTAGAAACATTTTAACATTTAAATGTTTTCATTTGCACAATGATTGGTCATATATTTATGGATTAACTGGGCACACAGTTTACAATTAACAACTGGATTTTAGAGTATGAGACTAAAGCTACACACAAGTAGTAGGATAATCTATCCACCATTCTTAGTATTTACATGTACTTCATTACTGAAAAAATATTATCGTGCTCCCCTGCTGGGAAAGCAGGAATATAGAAGAGAAGGCTGAGGACGATGTTTTTGGATCTACAAGTGTTTAGATATCTACTGACACCTTGGAAAATTAAATTAGGTGGCAAGGTATCAAGCTTCCAGCAAAAACAGATCAACCCAAAACCAAACCAACCCAAAACCAGAAAACTGACATAGAAAAAATTACGTTAAAGTTGCTGCTATTTTAAGTCAAACATAATTTTTTCATTTTTTAGATGAACATTTGCTGAATACAGGTGCTGTTTGATCTTCAAAGACAACCTCCTCAGGGCACAATAGTCTGTTCTTGTCAGGCAAGTCTGTGAAAAGGTCAACATAGATGAAGACTGAGGTCCTGACTGAGCTCACCTACAAAAAAGAAGTGCACAGGTGACAGAAGTGGGGACAGGCTACATGAGAGGAATGCAAAGGCATTTCCCTTCTTGTAGGGATGGATGGAGGAAAGCCAAAACTCAGATTGAGCTGAAACTAGCAAGGGAGGTGAAGGGTAGAAAAACAGCTTTCTGTAAGCATGTTACCAGGAGAAGAATGGAGAGACCTGTTGTGCAGTGAGGCAAGGGATCTAATAGGGGTCATGCAAAAGGCTAGCGACTTTGTGCCCTTTTTACTACTCAAATAGCAATCAGTTTATAAAACACATTAAGCTAAGAGTCAGCATATTTGTATATAAATTAACTGCCAGGCATGATCAAGGTGTTTACACGAGAGAGACTTCATTTGGTTTTGGTCATCTAGTTGTCAAAGGCTTTAGAATTCTATCCGGGGCTCAAAATTGAACTTTAGGTTTCCAGAAATCTTCAGATCATTTCAGGGTTGTCTTAAATTAGTATTAGTCCAGTTTCTGTCTTAGAAGTAAGCAATTTTCAGGGAATTTGGACCTGGAAACGGCACATTCTTGCAGTGCTCATTAGAAACCTATAAGGTCGTAGGCCTAATGTTCGGTTAAAAGAGAGCTGTGATGAATAAGGAAATTGTTTATTTAGTTTTTCTAATCTTTTTGTATATTTCAGAATTTAGTAAAGAATTTCATTCTGAAACATGCATAGTTAACCTTCCAGAAGTGGGCTTCAAGTTCTGGTTTGAAAAGTGGAAAAAAATGTTCTATTATATTATTACTTGCATTTCAATAATTTTTTTCTCAGTATCTACATATTTTTACAGCTGCACAAAGAACAGTAATAACAGCACCATCACATCATGCCTACTGTTGTTTGCATGAGAAGAGATAAAGGAAATAGCTACCTTACTTAGGAATTATTATTGCTAACACAGGATATGCCACTTTGCCATTGTGTTGAAATGGTAGCTTTCTGATGTAAAGCAGCCCAGAGCAGAATTCAGCACTGATGTTACTTATTAGATAAGTAATAATGTAGAGGACATGGGGTTTTGAAGAGTAAGCCCTGCTGTGTGCCTAAGGGCACTGTAGAGTTATGAAATTCAACATGGCATATGTGACAGGGGTGGGTGACTCCTTTTAATTATGTGTGCTTTTGGATCAAGGCATCACACAGGACCCTTAATGATAGAAACTGGAGCATGAAACCTGAAGTCTCACAATAGACAAAGAATTCTGTTAACTCAGCAGGACGTTGAATAAACTACTGTAGGTCTACAATGGAAAATAATGAAACCTAAAGCCTTTTCTGCTAGTGTTAATAAGTATATTTAAAATTACTTCTAACATCACAATAAAATATCCTTCTTTTAGAAACCAACAAATGTAATTTCCCATTTGGACAATGTAGTCAAAGCAGGGCCTTCTGACACCTGGATGTTTTAAGATATCCCAATTAAAATGTTAATTATTTAATTAGATTTGTTAATATCAGCTTTCCTTAAATCCAAGTATGACCAATATGCTGCAATTAATGACAGAATTTAGTAATATTTTCATAGAATAGCCAAACACAATACATTGGCATTTTACATAAGCATGAGAGTAATGTGACCATAGATGGGAAATATTTGTGTGTGGTTGCACAAGAAAGCAATGAAGGGCTTAAAGTTGCCAGAGAAATGCAAGATAAGCACAAGATACCACAAAGAGGTAGGATATCCTGGCCATGCACACCAAAAAGCTATGCTGGAATCATAAAACACACATTTTTCAGCCTAGGGAGAGGGAGGCATTAGACATCAGAATTAAATGAAGAAAATAGGAGAAGAAAGAAGTCATGCCCAGCTGGGTTTTCTTTCAAGGAGCACTCAAGCCTGGTCACCTGGGCCTTGATTGCCAGACTCATCCAGGACTCTAGATGCTGCTGCTAAATATTTTCCTTGTTTCATGGCATTGTATATTCACATTTAATTTATACCATGGTTGCCAAAGACAGTTTTGTGTAAGTAGTGATATCAATTTGCAATGTGTAAGAATTAACCGTTGTCTTCAAGTGTACGGTTATTGTGTGAATTTGGTAAGTTTGCTTCAGCAAACAGCCCTGGAAGTACTCTTCATTCCTTGATTCAGTCTGCCTTCAACAGTCAGTTGCAGTTGCAATGTAGAAGCAATGTGGAGTGCATCACCAGAAAGGTAGAGAACTTTCCTCAGAATCATCAGTACAGTTCATGAGAACAAATACCAATTTTATTTACATTGAAATTTATCTTAAGATTATTACACCTGTAGTTCTGTATATTTTTCAAAAGTGGTATAATTTTAGTTGTTAAGCAAGTAAGAAGTAGCATAGGAGGTTTATTGAGCTATTCAACTATAAATTCCACAAAACATTTTCTTGTTTTTTTCACAAGATCTTAAATTACTTTGAAAAGCTGAATTTAACCTGCAGCTTTAGTCAAATAGGAACTTTTTCACACTAAACTTAGAGAAGATGGAAGAGCAAAGCATTTTCTTGATTTCTCTAAGAATATGAGGTGCTAATCCACAGCTGAAAACCCAGAAATTGCGTTTTTGTGTCCTAGGCTGAAGATCTCTCTTCAGCTTTTAAAATAAATAAACCATAAAAATGACACATCTAGTGCTTTCTGGACAAGTTTGGTTTTTAGTAGTTTCATTATATGATCACAGCTGAAAAGACAGGGTTGTTCTTTGTTTATTGTACTGAAATCCAGAAGGATTTTCAGCACTTTTAATTGTCTTCTCAGTATGTAGAGTTGGTTATGTGTGTGAAGGCTGAAATATCAAACTCAGGAGTTTTTCACAGTATAGATAACCTTTCTTACAATTATGTGCTGACAGTTTGAAGACTACATTTTCTTGCACCTTATGTGGTCTGATCAATGAAAACAAAATATATGTTGTGTAAAACACAAGCTATATAGTGGGTGAACAAAAAAGAAAAAGGAACATTAAAAAAATGGTAACAAAAAATCCATTATTCTGAATTGAAGCTGAATTCCACCAGAATAGTACAAAGTACTACTGCGAGGAATATATAAAGGCTCACCTATGTGAGAATTTGGAAAAATGACAACTAAAAAGTCACTTAGATACTTGAATGTATGACTTTTCCACAGCATATTAATTATGAAAGGTTAATGTTAAAACCGATGTGGGAAGAAATTTTGCTCTTTAACAGATCTATATGTAAGTAATTTCTATGCTAGTATATATTGTCCATAGATGTGAAACCTATGCTTCTACTAAGAAAGTTATAGCACATTTAGTCTTTTACATGCTTTAATTATTACTATATGTTTTTAATAAATGTATTGATATATTTGAGCCATTTTTTAAAAAATAAAAATGTTATTGCGATAAAATCCTTCATTCTTTATATTATTTGAATTGCCTTCTGGAAAAAGTTATATTTTTTTAATTAAATAAGGCCAAAACCATTTTGTTTCACATTGTTCTTCTGCTACCAATAAATCCCAGTCACCATAATGTTTGAAACTAAAATTTCAAGCACACACCCCCCCAGTAAATGAAGAAAATATTTCAAAGGTTTGAATGTTTTCTTTGTTGCTTTGTGATTATGAGTTCTGCCTTACTTGTTGAGCAGATGTACATCAACAAGTCGTAACGTAAGACAGAATGTCTATTTGCAAAGCAAGACAGCATTACTGAAACTGGACTTCTGCCTCTTTATATTTAAGATTACAAAAATTAGACATCCACTCTTTGAAACCACAGTTAATGAATTACTTAATCTCTCCTTCAGCAGCTTCAGTATGCTCCCTTAGTTTCCTCCAAAGATCTAATCATATGTTAAATTTAAAGTCACTGTAAGGAAAGAGTACAAAACCTGCTGTGGTTTATACACAGGCTCATGTTTTGTTCTTAAATGGAAAAAGATAAAGACAAATTCTGCTTATGGTTTTACAAAAGAGGTGAATAAATGAGATTTATGTTTAAACTCCATATTGTTGTAGTGATAAATAAATTGTGATTTTTTTTCCTACTTATTTTGTCATTTGAAAAACAGAACCGGTTTAAATTTCCACTT
>VZTT01069743.1:4144-18514 GCA_013400855.1 Buphagus erythrorhynchus
TTTTATAGATTATAGTTTTGCAATCTAGAAACCTGGATCTACATTTTTATTTAAACAAAATTTTACTGGTAGCATCACTCAAATAAGGAGTTCAGGATCAAGCCCACATTTTGAAGCATATATCAGATCTTTTGTAATTGTGTGTCCAGGTGTTCAATTCTTGCCACTGGGAATTTGAAAGTGCATAATATTCCCTTACAGAAGCATCGACTTTTGGAAGGAAGTGGCATGAAATGCAACACAGTTGCAAAAGTCAGCAGGGAAGCTACTTCTGAGAAAGAATGCAGTTGTGACAAGAAGGCACCTAAATTAAATGAGATTACAACAATTAGTAAAAGCAAACTAAATTCTGCTCAGGTCAGGACTGAAACAAAGACGTCAGTGTGAGATTTTTTGTTTTGTTTTGTTTTCTAATCCTTCACTACTATCAGGATTGAAGATTAAAGAGGACTTCTTACTTATTAATACATGGTTATTGGTACAATAAGGATACATGTATGGAAGAATCACCAGTATTGCATAGGAATGCAGTGTTTAAGCAATAAGTCTTCATTTCAGTTCCTGACAAATGAGACACACTGTCCTCTGCATTAGGTATCTACATTAAATTGGCTATTAGGACTCCCACTATAGTCACTGGAGAGACAGAGACAAGGTTTATGGTGGGAATAAGAGAGATCTGATAATTTACACCTCTTTGAGTATGATGTAACAACTTTGCAACTCCTTGTGTTTCTTTGTTTGGGTTTTTTGTTTGTCAGTTTTTCGGGTTTTGGTTTGTTTTTTCTTTAGAAAGAGCCTTGATTCTTTCAATAACAAGATGTTCTGAAAATAGTTACCTGTGAAGAAACACATTTAGAAAAGGCCAACATTCTTTCTGCACTTCAGAGCAGGCAGTTTGAGGTACTATGAGATTACAGAGGCTAAGAGTCATACAATGAGATAATGGCAGAGAGGGAGGAATAAGAACTAACCTTACCAATATATATTTGCTCAGTTTTTTTCAGACATGTCAGTTTTACAAAATACTTCAAATTTATTATGAAACCTTCTTCTGAAAGGCAAGGCCTTGGTCTGAATTGCAGTTTCCCTCCATCCACAGTCAGATTTCTCTCTAGTCAACCTCAGCACACGTGCTGACTTGTGAGAAGAACCCCATGCAAATGACATCACCCTGACATTTTTTTCCCACTCTTTCCGTGTTGTCTAATAGTGAAAATGTCACCAGCTTCCTTGGAAAGTACTCTTTTAATCTCATGCATCTTTCTGAACAGACAATCCTGCACTACTTCTTCTGATGAAAGGCTTTCACCTCCCTCTGATGGAATTTATCCATTACTTTCTTCCCATTTGAGGGTACCAAGATGTCTTAGGCACAGAGCCTAAAAAGAAGCAATATGTAGTTGAATACAGATGTAGAAAAATAGTAGAAGAATGATGTTTGTGTGATGTATCAGCATAACAATGTAGTAAGATAAGAAAGGAAAAAGAAATAAATTGTAATAAACAGTAAGCAATTGTTTTGCTCTTAACTAAAGTCACCTATGATTATAATGTATCTAAACTTTAAGAAGTTTGAAAAACATTTTGGAGTACTTGGACTTGCTAATTCCCTCTACTTCTTCTAGTTTTAGTGTAATCCGGATGCTAAATTTTATTTTCTGGAAGTTTTAATTCAGGTGCTGATATTCTACTATAATGTGCTGCATCACCTTTATAATTTGATTCAGACTGTCATAAAAACCCCAGTGATGTAATGAATTCATAGCATGAGATATGAAGGTCAAGAAAAAAAACTCCAGGAAGTTTTCTGCCTATAGATTGTAAAGTATGACAGAAAGCCCACCAGTGGCTGATATCATATGTTATGATATGGACAAGGCATGAGAAAAAAGCATGACCTCAACAAGTATGAAATTCTGTTGAAGTAAAGAGAATGTGTGGTCCAGACACATTCCTGCTTTGGAATGTGGTCAACTGCTTTGAAATGTGTAATATCAACATGTGCTCTTTTATATTACTGGTATCTCCATGATGCAACATCTGCCAGAGTGTTTGAACAGAGAATATTTCATCGTCTGTGATGCAGAATCATTTGTGGAGGTGTTCTGGGAATTTCTAGGTACCTGTTTTTTTCCTTGAATTTGTTTGCAATTTGATAATATCAACAGCATCTCATTATATCAGAAAGCTAATGAGATATGTTTTAACATGTGTAACTAAACAACCCAGTGATGAAATAAAAAGTGGAAGGGAAAATTTGTTCCCTCCTGTTTTCTTCTTGGAGATTGCAGCAGTAGTATTACTGTTGCTGTAATGAAAGTACAATGTAATGCCCTTAAATTTTTTTAAGATTTTTTGTCTTCCTAGGTTACAAAGAACAAACAGACTTCTTTTGTTATTCTTTCCACATGCCTGGAAAAATTCAAGCTTGGGGAAATATTCAATACTACTTGGGGCTCTGAGCAGCCAGATCTAGTTGAAGATGTCCCTGCTCATTTCAGGGAGTTAGAACTAGATGACGTTTACAATTCCCTTCCAAACCAAATCATTCTATGATTCTATGTTTCTGCTATTCTCCTCTGCTTTGTGTGCCTCCTTTGTACTGCTACATAAAAATCAGGGTTTTCCCTGTATTCCCAGGTGGTGTAATGTCAACTTTTTCCTTTGTTGAACAATGTGTTTTGATAGAGACCTTGAGTACCAGAACAAGCTAACAGTTAGGCTGCAGGTGTTCTTTAGTGACTAAAGATTAACAGAAAATCCAAATGCTGGTTGGCCTGTATTCTTCCTGTCTGAAGAGAAAATGGGAAACCATCCAACACGTCACATTTTCCTTAGAGGAAACTAGTCATAGGAACAGGAAGACTGTGTCAATAAAAAACGGTACAGCTAAGCATTTCATTATTGTTTTTATCCTTTAAATATTATGCAAAGGCTAAAATTTATATATACATACGCACGTGTGTGTGTGTGTGTGTGTGTGTGTTTGATTTATGCACATATTTTAAATGGTTGGTGCCATTTGTCAAAAAAATTAACAAAAAGTCTTCAAAAAACTGATCAAAAAACGCAGCCCAAATTTATTCAATTTTATGACACTGCCCACTACAAAACCAAGAGAGACTGCTGTAAAATTCAGGATATATTTATTTGTAGTCAGGCTCAAATTACAGTTGCTAAAACACATCATTGTTTTGCATGTCTCTCTAATACAGGTTGGTGTATGAAAATCACATTAACCCTGCAGAAGTAAATGGGCTACATAACTCCTCATCTTCCGGCTGACTGGCTCTCTGAAAAGGTCAGCTGCTCCAAGAGCAATCTTATCTTGCAGCTTGATCTGCTTAAGTTGCATCAGTATCCATTCTTTGTTAGAACAGCTTAGGTAGAGGGTTCAAGATGCTTAGCTAATATACATAAAAATGGACAGAGTTTGTTTACAAACATTTTTACTTTGGCCTGTCAGCTGAGTTTTGAAAAGCTGCCTCCTGGTTTTGTCTGTGATTTTTGGCCTGAAAAGGACAGGACAAGAGCACAAAGCCTCAAGCTGTTCCAGGGATGGTTCAGGCTGGATATTGGGAAGAATTTCTTCATGCAAAGGGTTGTTAAACTTTGGAATGGATTGCTCATAGACGTGGTGGAGTCACCATCCCTGGAAGTGCTCAAGAAAGAGTTAGGTGTGGCATTTCATGCTGTGGTCTAATTGACAAGGCGGTGATCAGTCAAAGGTTGGACAAATAATCTTACAGAATTTTTCCAACCTAAATGGTTCTACAATTTTCATAAAGAAACACCTGAAACTGGCACTTTCTTTTGTTCTTAACTGGAATAATATAGGCTGATTTTCAGCCAACTTTTAGGAGAACTTCACAGAATCATTTAGGTTGAAAAAGACCTGTTAAGATAATCAAGTCTAACCTATGATAGAACATCACCATGTCAAATAGATCACAGCACTAAATGACATATCCAATCTTTACTTAAACATCTCCAGGGATAGTGACTTTATCACCTCCATGGGCAGACCATTCCAATATTAAACACTCTTTTTTGTGAAGAATTTCTTCCTTGTGTCCAATCTAAATATTCCCTTGGCACAGCTTGAGGCCATGTCCTCTTGTTCTTTTGCTTGCTGCCTGGGAGAAGAGAATGACCCCCACCTGGGCACAATCTCCTTTCAGGTAGTCATAGAAACTAGTAAGGTCCTCCCTGAGCCTCCTTTTCTGCAGGATAAACACCCCCAGCTCCCTCAGCTGCTCCTCACAGCACTGGTGCTCCAGACCCTGCCCCAGCTCCGTTCCCTTCTCTGGACTCACTCCAGCCCCTCAGGGCCTTTCTTGCAGGGAGGGCCCAGAACTGGACACAGCACTCGAGGTGTGGCCTCAGCAGTGCCCAGGACAGGGGGACAATCCCTGCCCTGCTCCTGCTGGCCACACTATTGCTGATCCAGGCCAGGATGCCATTGGCCTTCTTGGCCACCTGGGCACACCCTGGCTCATGTTCAGCTGCTGTCACCAGCACCCCCAGGTCCTTTTCTGTTGGGCAGTTGTCTGCATTTCCTTTCTGCAGAGCATAAAACTACCCTCCCAAGTTCTATATCTCTGTACTTGAGCTTCCTGCCAAAAGTCTGAAAAGGTCTTCATGACAGTAATTTCACTGTGAGTGCTGTACATGCCTTGTGTTAAGACGCATGAGTGTGAAAGAGAGGATAAGTGTTAGCTCACGAAGTAAATATATGGAAGCCAACATCCCAGGATGTTTTGTCTAGGGCAACAAAGACACAATTTTCAAATTAACAACTAGAGACAAATTATTTAAAAAAAACACTGTAGCAGTTTGTCTCTGATTACTGGACAATTAAAAAAAAAAAAAAACAAAACAAAAACTAAAATCCAACCAACCAAAAAACAAACAAAAAACAAACAAACAAACAAAAAAAAACCCACCTAAAAAAACCCTTTCTGTCCCAAGATTAAGGATTTCCTTCCATTTTAATTTCATCCCTACAGAATATGGAAGAAAGAGAATATATGACTAGGAATGATAGTGCTTCTCTATAGATGGTAACCAGCTGCTTACAGGAAGGGAAAGGAAACATTTTAGATACCTCTAATAGAAGAAGTTGCAGATCTTTTCAGGTGCTATGACATTTTTCATTCCTCATACTGGCTATTGGGGAATATGATCAGAAGTGGATGTAATTGCTGTTCTGGTTAGTGTGGATTGTGGAATGTGGGTGGGGAAATAAGTATTTAGCTAATTATTGAGTCATCACATCACGGGATCTTCATCACGAGTATTGCACCCTTTCTGTTAGAGCCTAAGAGGGGCTGTAGCGTCCCTTGGTCTTTCTGAGTCCCTCTTCACTCACCCTCATTCCTATCTGTAGGCCTTCTGTAGTTTCTCTTGTTTCCATCCTGTGCTGGAAAGAAATACTTGAGCCTTTCAGTAACCTGTTGTTCTTGTTAACCTTCCTGAAAGTACATGTAGGTCATGATATTTGACCTAGCAATGATCCTTGCAGTTGTTATCAGTAGTCCATGGTGAAAATGTAAAATGTGAGCATATTTAGAAATATGTTCCACTGCTCAAATCAGTCTGTTTCCACTACTTGTCTAAATGATACATAATTTCTGTGACATCCATGACCTGTATAATACACTTAGATGAACATTTTCATTTATAGTCTCTGAATAAATTGACGCATAACATCCTAAAACCACAAACATCTTTTTTCTCCCTACAGCCATGCTACGAAAAATGCAACACTGTTCCCTAGCTAACCAGAGACAGAGAAGAGGTATGTGTAAAATATTTCATTTCTGTACAGATTACTACCAGGTGTCCTTCAGCTGTCACAGGAGGAAGGGGGAAGAGTCCGTTTATTTTATAGTGTTGTTGTTTTAACATCAAAAAAGATAAATGTGCCCATGTAAAACAGTTTATAAAATTACCCTGCCTGATACAATTACAACAGTATTATCTGGCCAGAAACTTATTCTTTTCTTTTCTTAAAAACACAACTCTAGAGGTATTAGGCACAAAAAGTCACACCTCTGACTGCAAATAACAGTGCTATAGTAGGATATATTTCTCTTCCTTACTTCCTGAGAAAAAAGGACTAAAGGCTCCAGCACTATGCATCACCTCTGCCAACAAATATTGTGGTGAGCTCATAGCCTTTACTTCTATTATTTTGGCTCAAATAATGTTGGTTAGTCCAGTTTTTATCCACTCTCCATGAGTTCTTTTGCAGTCCTTAACAAGGTGTCCCACCTTCACTTTCAGTTGTGGTGATTTGTCTTGCACTTCTTCAGAGCTGCTTTGGCTAGGGCTGGGAAGTCACCACTATGCAGCTGCATAATTTCACAGCAGTCAGGTAACCTGCCATGGCTGGGACATGATTGCTGTCAGAGATCACTGATGGGTTGAGATCCACAGTCATGACAATTACATAAAATAGTTTTGGCTTTTTTTCTGAGAGGGAATGGACAGATTGGCAATTAATATACTTAGATTTGTTGAAATCCATAGAGAGTTTTGTGAAATATGTTATTAGGTCCATGATTCTAACTGAAGTGCCAGGAGACAAAATCAGAGACTTATCAAAAAGGATAAGCCCAGAGGAATCAGTTCTTGCTTGAGATGCTGAATGGTATTTTATATTTTTAACTAAATAAATCTATAGCTTACTCAGAAATTTTAAGGCAGATATTGGTAAGTAAGAGTTAATATTTAATATGAAATATGCAGGAGCTGTAATCAAAAGGTTTTTTCCTTCTCTGCAGGAGGAATATATGATTCTATTTTTTTAACTGGGGAGTAGAAACTTTATAGTATGTATGCTATTAAAATATTAGCTTCACATGTGTATTGTTGCCACTAATTTACACGAAAATACCAGTTAATTATCAGGGTTTTAAATCCCATTCAATTAGTTCCCTTCCATGACAGAAAATGTAGTTTAAATGCTCTCCTCTCTAATTAGCATTTGACAATATACTGGAAAGAAATTTTTGACAGTTACATCTGTCAGGGAAAAAAAGAAACTTTTATGAAAATAGTAATAGGATATTAATATGTGGTAAAGCATTAAAACTGTATTTTGAAATGGTACAGTTTTATAACGAAACATATTCCCTTGCTTTCTATTCTTTAAGGATAGGAAGAGAAAAGCAACTGTAAATGAAAAGTAAAAAATAAAGATGTTTTTAAAGTTTTGTTAAAATTATTTTTCTGGTGGAATAAAGTAGGAGAACAGGAAGGTTCCACCAAATAATTTTCCTTTTGAGAATTCAAATCCAGGGTTATAACTTGCTTGGTTAAGAGCTAAATAAACATTTCTGTAAATTCAGAAACTGTAGAAATAGAGTAAATATTGTTCAAGAAATGTTCCCTGAGGAAGAAATTATTTCGAACAACTTAAGTTATGGACTCTACAATTTTAATACCAGATCTTCAGGTGTTTAGAGCCTAACCCTAGATATAAAATATGAATGAAAGAAAGGTAGCATCAATATTCTGAGAGTGCTAGGACTGTCTGGGTGACCTAAATATTATGGGTCAGTGATTACACTTCTTAATAACAATTAATAAATCCTATATGCTTATGCCTATGTAATGCCAGACTCTCTTCCTATTAGTCACTTTACAGAGAAACTTCTGTTGCAATTTGCTTTCCTAGAGCTTGGAGAATGAATGAAAAAGGTTGTGTGTCTCTCTGTTTTTAAGTATCAGATTGTCCTAGACACTGGGACACTGAAATTGCACATTTGTATACATAAGGCTCTTTTTAAAAAGCAACAGCAGCCTTCTTGGGTTGTGCAGTGGCTCATTACTTCCAAAAGCTGTGTGTGCCAGGCTTAAGCACCCCAAGGTATCCACTTTCCTGGTAAACAAAGCAATGAAGATTGTGAGTCATTACAGCTGCCCAGTGCATAGATGACCTAAGTAATTTTCCTGCTTTGCAAGCTTTATGACACTGCCTGAAGTTTCTTTGCTATGTTTCTGAAATCTACAAAACTTGGAAGGTGCCATTGAAGCATTGCATGGAGAACTGATAAAATCCATGGAGAAGACAGCAGATTGTTCCACCAACTCCTTGCCACTCAGCCATTGCTGCTTTTGAAACGTGACAGAGGTCTAAAAGGTGTTTAGGAAAGGCTATAACTGGGAGCTTGTCTTCACATTGATACTTGATATTTGCTTATGTACCAGCTGAGACTTGCCCAGGACAGATTGTGGTATTCCCTCTGGGCTGTGAAAATGAGAGACATACAGAGCAGTTACTTCCACATACTTGACTGGTGGAATTAAAACATCCTTTGGAATGTTGTGTGCTGAGTGTGCCTGGACACATCCTTATGTGAATGTGCTCTTAACTGAATCTCTTTAGGCAGAATCAAATGACTGAAAGCTTTAGAAAGTTAATTCTTCAAGTTTGACTTCCCTTACAAGTAATGCAAATATAATAATGACCAGTTTTCAATGATCATTTTGAAGTGCTTGAATGCTTGGTGCGATTTAAAATGTTGTTATAATGAGAGAGAATCCCACCACGATAGTTATTAGAAATGATAGGAAGGTCATGATAAGATCCATCAAAATGTAAAATATTATTGTTTTTTTGAGTAATGCAGTTTACAGCATTAAAATCAAAGCATATTTGGTTTCCATGAGTCAAAAATGAGTTTGTGTTTCAAATGAATCATTGCCCTCGTGATGATGAAATGCCTACGCATTGTATTCTCCTTACAGGTTTTATTATGTTGTTCCTTTTTCCTTGGCATTGAGGATAAAAAGCTTTTTCCATCAGGGTTAACACAATATCTTTTTACACAGAAAAAAGATTTTAAAAATAGTTATCAGTCCTTTGGTTCTCTTACAGATGTGAAAGGGATACCTTTATTTATTTGTTAGTGTGTACTCACTTATTTTAAACAAAGCATATCTTTATGCACATGTTTTCTACATAGTAGTCAGCAATGGTCTGAATCCAGAAAAAAATTCTGTAAGAATTATAGATTTTAATTTTACAGGGGCATGGTTGGACCTAAATAAATTATTGAAATTTTCAAAATTGTTTTCAGTACTACCAAATATTGGAGCAGGGTATCCCTTTTTTTTAGCTTTTACCTGCAACGCTATGCCTATCTCAGGAATGTATTTAATTTTTAAAAAATATGCTTTATGATTAAAAGGAGGAAAAAAAGTCCTGTCTGGAGACATCTGTCTAATGCTATTAAGAAGTTCGATAACTGTTCTATGGCGTAATGCTCTTTTGCAAAAAGAGAATGGGAGAAGGAAAAAAACCTGGAAAGAAGCCCTTTATTTTTTTTGAAAAACACTGAGGCTTCTCTCTTTTCATTGCAATTTCATTACCCAGATTCAAAAGCCTGTCAATGGATGAATCAGTTCCTGGCAGAAGTTACAATAGCCTGGAGGGAACATTTATCTGAATGAGCAAAATTGTTCTTCTAGACAAAGTTCTGATTGCTCACCTCCCTTCAGTCAGGAAGAGGCGTTCACTCAAAACAACCCTTCCTGTCCTAGAACACCCACTGTCTTCTTTGATTTATAGTGCTGCACAGTGAAGTCTATATCAGGTGATGTGTGCATGCACTGAGCACAGATATGGGTAGAATAGATCTCTCTTGCTGGGAGCTCTAATCTGGGTGTGATAGTTTGCCAGAGACATGCCTGGATTGAATTGATGAGGTACTTTGCCTTTAGATATAATAAATATTCTTTGAAGGCATCCTGAACATGATCTATTTAAAAAGAAGCAATAAACAAAAACTGTTTTTTGAAAATTATTAACTTATACCTACCTTTTTGGTGTGGTCTGAAAATAAACTGAGGCTGCAGGGGTGCTGCACTCTATTACTGTCATGCAGGTAAACCCAGGAAAGGTCTTGCAAAGCTCCGAGCATCATGTGAACATAACACATTACTGAGATCCCCAGTGTGGGAGGAACATAGTGAGGAACCCAGAGTTCTGGGGAACACCTGTGCCCTGAAGGGTTCAGATACGGACTGCTTCCTTGGGATCCACACTCCAGGATGGTGATCTGGGCAACTCTGTTGCCCTGATGGGTTTTTTCAGTTTCTTTCTGTTTAAAATAGGAATATTAAACTTCAATTCCCTTGTGGAATGCATTGACAGAGTGATGAAAGTACGCTATTTATTATTATGTCTGATTGCTGAGAGAGTGACTGTGCATCAGAAGTGGAAACCTCCTGGCATTTGCAAGTCATAAAGATTCATTCCATTGCATAACTACAAGGTGGGTAAATTCTAAATCTACAGAAAGGTATTCTGTAAACTGTATATTATCTTTCAAAGGTTTTATGATCATTCATGTTTAAAAGAAAACTGTTAAAAGCTTTGTAAATTTTAAGGTGATAATTCCAAAATCATTTTGTTGAACCTTTCTAGGGAAGGCAAGTAGATCACAAAGCCATGAGTAAATAAAAATCACCTTCAAAGAATTTTAAGAAGTCTATCCTGAAAAGCATTGAAAACTTAAAGAAGTGAAACTAGACCTTAAGCTACGGATATACTATATTTGGTCTTGTATTGTATACTGAGTACAAATATTTCCTATAGAGATAGATTACTGCTCACTAGACTTGCATTTATAATTAATAGAAAAGTGCAAATAAGGACTGTTTGATCCAGTTATTGTAGTCAATTGAACAACTCAAATTTAGTGAGTTTTGGGGATTTTTTTTGCTTTAGAACTGTTTTGTTTTGTTTGCTTTGAATGCATAAAAAAGCATAAAAATATTTTTAATATTTTGACTAAATTTATTAACCAAATTTTATCGAATAAGTTTAACAGTTTGAATACCTCCTCAGCTTGATAATTCATGAAACTTTTTTTGTCCAGGAGAGAAACCAAACTCAATCTAAAATTTTCATCAAGCACTGCTTTATAGAGTATTGCTGTAAATCAGTTTATTGACCCGTGGTCTGAGATTTGCAAGGGTCCTGACTGAAGGATACTTAAAACAGAACTGTGGTTTTGGAGAAGATAGTGTCAGGAGGAAGAGGAAAGTTACCTCTGTGAAGATGGGGAGAGGGATGTCTGCAGACGCGTATATAATAATATGGTAATGGAGTGGTGCTTCAAACAGCATTTGCCAGTACAAATTATCATTGTCCCTGCTTGTCACTGCAGTATGTTCATAAAAAGTTCTCTTAGTTTCTTTGCAGCAGCAACGTGGTTCAAATACAACCAAAAAGTTGAGGAACACAATAAAATAACATCTGTAAGAGCACTACTACGTGACAGCATCAGGCAAGTCTTCTTATCACGCTGAAGTAGAGACTTATCCTCATAATTTTCATTATGTCATATTTTAACTTCAATGCTGACAGAAACTTGCATAGTTGAGAATGAAGACAGCTTGGCCCTTAAATCTGGTCTTTCTCAGGAAAGAAACAAGTGTTTGTCAGCACTGCAATATTTAGCCTCCAATATGAAAGAAATAGCAACTAAGGGACTTCAGTCTGCCATGTTTGATTTTATTCATGCAGAAAACTGAGCAGACTCATCAGACGAAATGCTCAGTAGTGATGCAGCTGCTTTCTGCCAGTGGGATATCTGAGCATCTCAGAGATGCCACAGGGACATGTGCCACAGATCTTCCTTTGTCGGAGAGGAAAACGACCATAATAGGAACTGGCAGATCTGTGCCAGGGCTGCACTTTAGCTTCACACAGCCATACAAAGCAGTTGTAAAAATAAGAAGGGCTTGCCACAGCACAGAGGCAGTGTTTGTGGACAGGGCAGGAGAATGCACTAAACACGTTTATTCTCTACTTTGTGATTCTTAAGCATGTCCAAGATCAGCAGTTGGACATGCTTGAAGCGAGTAATAGAATGACTTACTCTTTTGGCTAGGAAGGTTTTTCTGGATGCTTATTTCCTCTGTGGATAAATCAAAGAAGATTTTGTCTCATGGCAATTTCCAAAGACAATTTTAGCAAAGCCAGGAAGAGAAAAACCAGTCTAATTCCTCCAGGGGAAAAAAAAAAGAACGTAAATTTTTTTCAACTTGCCACATTCCTATCTCTGTATATTGTGATGTTTGTAATTGTATTAACATCGTGTCAGAACATGTCAGGAGAGTTCTTTTTACTAGACTGCATTTTATGAGCTCAGAGCCAAAACTACCGAGCTGTTTCCATACTATTCCCATGCTATTATGACATTTTATTCAGGTTTAATGAGATTATGGATGATATAAAATGCATTTCAAAGTATTCTTGCTGCACACGTTGTTCCTCAGTCTGTTATAGTACTGTATGTTAAAGGGCAGACTTTACTGCAAATATTTATGTACTATGAGAGTGCAGTAATAGTACAAAGGGGCAATCTGCTGAAATGGCAATCACATAGTGTAGGAAATTTTAAAAACTGCAAAACCATGCAGCATAGTCCTGCACTCACCTTGGAAAGTATTATTGATTTGAAGAAGTATTAAAATCGTAGTAAGGATCAAAATATTCTGAGTTAAAGATGAATATATTTTAGGATTCTGAATTTGCAATAATATAGACATAATTTATAAATATGTAGGTATATAGGGGCTAATTAACATGTTTTCTGATGTAAATGTTTGGTAAGTTTTCTGAAAATAGTTTTGTGAATTTTCATCATTGTATAAAATGTAATTTTTTTTCCCCAGAGAAATTTGGAATGCCTTTAATTAATAAAGCTAAAATCAAAGCCCATGAAATAAGGCATACAAGGAAAAATTATTAACTGTCTTGTATAATTGCTTTAGAATTAGTTCACAGAGTAGTTCTCAGTCTAGGATGCTTTCAAAGGCAATTTTTCCAAACTTAATATGTAATTGTGAAAACAGGTATTAAAGTGAGCTGCTGAAATTTGTCCTGCCTTCCTCCCACAACAAGTGGTTGCACAGCTGAGATGTGTTCTGCATATATATCTTCTTGTTTGCCCTTACAAACATTAGTCTCGGCACAGAGGAGCTGATTATCTTATTATATCTTACTTCATAGAAGATGTAATGTGACATGATCAGCTTACTTCAAATAATTATATTCTGACTTTTTTCCACTGCCTTGTATGTGGAAAATGACATCAGTACAGACAGCACCGAAAAGTTCAGTGTGTTTATGAATGATTTGCTTTGCCAGTTACCATCTGAATTCCACTGGAATTGTGTAAATTTCTTGGCAGTGTTTACTATCTTATCATCTGTAAGCACACCAACAACATAATAATTAGAAAAATAAATGTGGAAGTTCCTTCCAGATAAACCCTATGGGTTATCAAACCTTTGAGGTTTTACTCTATTCTGCTTTCCAGCCCTTCCCCTAACTCTTGGTATCCTAGCTAAGCTTTGAAAAGTCATTCATTAGCTTGGGCTGTATCTAAGGACTGGACCTACCAGGACAAAGTAGGCACTGATAAAGGGAAATATTATTTCATGTGTCAGCCAGCTACAGGAGACAGCTCACATAATTACCATCTGACATGATCACTACCTACCCCAGAGGCCAATGCCCCCTTACTAGATGTGGACATTTAAGTGTGCAAACAAGCACGGTTAAAAACTTGGCAAATTTAGAATTTCAGTTCCCAGTAAATACCACAGTTACAGTATCCATGTAAAAAAGAAGAATTGTAGTACTACATGTAAAAGTATGTCCCCTTCATTGCCCCTGTAAGGAATGAGGTGTGATGGGTACTCAGGGAAGGGTTGTAATCCTTCCAGACATCTGAGTTTCATCTGTCGCTGCATGTCAACAGCAGCATCTTCCTGCCAAGAGCTTAATGGAATTTACAAAGTACAAGTGAGTTCTTTGGCTTATTATGAAACATAATAAGCAAGTTAGGACATGTCTACCTGGGTGCAATGAAACAGTGCAGCAGTTTCCTGACCTGCTAAGTGGCACAGCCTTGCTGCCTGGGGTCTATAAATTGTACCACAGGATTTGCGTGAGGCTATGCCAAAGGTAACTGATCCTGTGTGAGTGTGGCCCTTGTGGTGTCTACGGAAAATATTCTTCAACAGTGCAGAGCTGGCAGAGCTAAGGATAACATAGGTGCATGTATCTGAAAGATACTAATATAACCTTAGATGCTCAGGAATGGGGTCTGCAAAGGCCAGCTTCCAACAGGAAAGACAATGTTCACCTAAGGGAGTGAGTCTGAAAAGAGGGGTGAGTCTTAGAGAGCTAAAGCTGACACTTTCACAACTCAACTGGCATGCAAGGGACCTGTTCCTTTTGTTCAGTATTCAAAACCACAAACATGCTCCTGATGTATGACAACTAATTCTCTGTCGAAAATATTAAGCAATGGCAAAGGAATCATGCTTCCTTTTCAA
>VZTT01069743.1:20550-38060 GCA_013400855.1 Buphagus erythrorhynchus
CATCCCACCACCTAAAATTGAAACATCAAAATAAAATTATATTTTAAAATTAAGGGATATTCCCAGGACTTAGATTCACTAAGATTCACTTAGATTCATTTTTGTCATTTGTGATTTATGCAACCCTATTGAATTCAACGAAATCCTCATAGACATTCACACAGAGTCAACAAAGCAAGCTTGCCTTGAAGCAGAATTATTTTTTTCAGTGTTTGTAGTATATTTCTAAAGTTGTGAGGGTGAATTTAGCTTAGCAAGTTCTTAAAAAGACCAGTAGTTAAAATGTCCCACATGTAAAAAAAAAAAATTATGCAATATTTTTCCAGCAAGAAATGTTCTTAGTCTAATCCTCCATAATCTCACTAACAGGAACAAAATATTGCTGCTTTTTATGTTCTTGTGCAGAGCTGTCAGCAGTTGTTGACAAGTTGCAATTTTCTATCAGGACTCAGTGTTTATACACATGCTCTCACATTCTGAAGAGTAGAATATATACACAACACATCCACAAATCTAGTTTGGCATTTTATCCATTTATTTTTTTGCCCCACAGCATGTGATGTCTGTCCTGTTCTGCAGCCATAATCTGTCATTTTCATAATTTTTCCTGCTTTTTGCAATTCTTTATTCAAGTGATGACTGTTTCTTTCATCAAGTCTCATTGTCATGCTTCATTCAACTTACTGAGCAGTTAAAATTCCTGTTCTGCATTATCCATATTGTTCTGTGGTATGAAGGTAGTCCACCTTTGTCACAGCTTGCGCTGATGTAGATGTCAGCTGAATGACCATATATTCATTAGAATAGCCTTCTTCCAAATTATATTACCAAATAAATTGTAGTGAGCAATTTTATTATCATAATTTTTCTCTTAACTTTTTATATCCAAATTAATAATTTTAATTTTGAATACACTGTGTTCTTTTAATATGTACATGAGAGAATATTTCAAGACATGTTAAATGTCATATTTATAGAAAGCTTGTACAGCAAACGCTGAATAAACATGTGCTACAATTCTTCCAGATTTTAAAATACAGGTGAAACTTTAAGAATAAGGTTAGTCTCACTCACTTTTTTTACATTGCTTTTGTTCATTATGCTTTTACGGGTAAAAGTAAACCCTGAATATCTTTAAAAGTGAGAGAAAGGGAGAGAAAAAGGGAGACACACAGAGAGATAAAGGGGGAGAGAGAGAAAGAAAGCAAGAAAGTAAAAAAGGAGAAAATAAGGAGAAATTTAAAAAGAATACTTTTAATTTAAATTTTTGAATGTTTATAAATTCTTGAGGATTCTGGTGACACATGCAGACAGCTTGTAACAATAAAAAAATCCTCTTCTATTCTGCTGCAATTTTCTAATCATCAATTCCCCTCTATGTTTTCTGTGTGTGAACCACAGATTTTTTCTCTATTAAAGCCTGCCTAATCATGGCCTCTTACATTCACATTAGAGAGAGATCCAGGCTGCAAAGACACTGAGATAAGAAAATATATTTTCTTATATCTGAGTTTTTCTGGACACAAAATAGTTATTCTTCATTTTTCTGTATATTTGATCAGTATATAGCATCAGATCTGATATGAAGTTCCCATTTCTGTGTTAGTGCTATGAAAATTCACTGAGATGTACTAAAACACAACAAGCAGCAGCACAGCTTAAAATATTTGAAAACTGAGGCAGAGGCACCATATTATGAATGAGAAATTGCTTTGCTTTTTGCTGCTTCTTAAAATAAAAAATCAATAGAAGGAAGAAAAAGAGAGTTTTGCTGAGATGACTGTTTCTTTTAATTCTGTAAGGAAGCCTGAGGCATTCTGATGACATCTTTGTGCTTCTTTATGTTTCTGAGTTAGGCTATAAAAATAAGTACTATTCTAATTGCAAAACTTGGTTAAAGCATAGAGGGCAGTGAAGATGATGCATATATGTCCATTTCAGTAAATGCTTCTGTCTACTTATTCACATGAAGTTACTCATAGAAGTAAGGATTGGTACTAATACTATTGTCAGTCTCAAAAATATTAGCACTATATCAACAATCAGCTGCTAGATTTTTTTTTTGAGGCACTAAAAAGATTAAAGTATATATTTTCGCGAGGTATCCATCTGATGTCTCTTAACACTTCCTGTCGGATATTTTTGCTCTAGTATTTTTCAGATTGCTCTTTTGGATGTGCCAATGGAATTCTGCTATTTTAAGGATTGCCCGTAAAGTAAAGCTGTTTAAATTTTTTCCTTCCTCTTTACCCTAACACTTTCTCATAAAAGTATTTCCCTCAATGTGGACGGCTACCAAGGTCACTAGCTTGGAAGAAAACACACAATTTAGTTGACATGATCATTGTCCTGGTTTCAGTCAGGATAGAGTTAATGTTCCTCTTAATAACCAGTACAATGATGTGTTTTGGATTTAGGACTAGAATACTGTTGGTAACACACCAATGTTTCAGTTGTTGCTGAGCAGCACTTACCCTAAGTCAAGGACTTTTCAACTTCTCATGATGCAGCACCTGTGAAGAGATTAGGGAGCACCAGAAGCTGAAGAGTACACATGAAGGACAGTTGATCAAACCTGAGGGACGTTCAGTACACCTGGAACCAACTGCCCCCGGGGTGGAAACACAACCCCACCATCTGCCATGCACTGATCCTGACCGGACTGGAAAAGGGTGAAACTCTGGAACACCTGCAATACCTTGATCATATCATTGTATGGTGCAATACAGCAGCAGAAATTTTTGGAAAAGAGAAGAAAATAATCTAAGTCTTTCTGCAAGCTGATCTGATTTTGCCACAAAGTGAAGTTCAAGGAATCTGCACATCCGATTTTTATTAATAAAATTGTTAGTATCCAAAATCAAGGTGAACATCACAAATCTCGTTGGATTTGTAATCAACAAAATAACATCTCCACCAACCAGCAAAGAGGAAGCACGAGCTCTCTTAGGTATTCTGGGTTTTTGGGAGACTGCATACTCTAAATTTCAGCCTGATTGTAAGTCCACTTTATCCAGTGACCCAAAAAAAAGAAAACTATTTCAAATTTCAAGTGGGACCCTGAGCAACAACCAGCTTTTGAACAAATCAAACAGGAGATCATACACTAACCCTTAGGTCAGTTGGTGAAGACAAGATGTAAGATATGTGCCCTACACCACAGCCAGGGAGAATAACCCTGCTGGCAGTCTCTCTCGGAAACCACCAGGGAAGACCTGCGGTTAAACCCTAGGTTTTGAGATTTGGGGATACACAGGACATGAAGTCCATTATACTCCAACTGAAAAAGAGGTACTGTCAGCTTGAGAAAGGGTTTGAATTGAAGTGATTGGTACTCAAGGGCAGCTTCTCTTGGCATCCTGACTGCCAGTGCTGGGCTGGGTGTTCAAAGAATAGAGATCACACAGCAGGCTCAACTAGGAAACCTCAGTTGCCCAGAAACCTTGGAGAGAGATCATGAACTGGACAGAAGGCAAAGTTTTGAAGTATCGCCAGAAGAGGAGATGAAGTGTGCTGATGATGTCCAAATGTAAAATAAACTACCAGAAAATGAGAAGCAATATGCCCTGTTCACTGATCAGTCCTGTTGTAGGAAATCATCAGAAGTAGAAAACTGCTGTATGGAGTCCTATATGACAAGTCCCAGAAACTGCTGCAGAAGGTGAATAGAGCCAATTTGCTTAAGGGAAGGCCATCCAGCTGGCTTTAGATATTGCTGACTGAGAAAAGCAGGCAATGTTTTATCTCTACTGACTCATGGATGTTGGCAAATGCCCTGTGGGGTTGATTACAGCAATGGAAGCAGAGCATCTGGGCTGCTGCTTTGAGCAGGCCATCCCTGGTGCCACAAAACAAGTTGGCAGGGATGAAAACCAACCTGACTGAACAGGGAGTTTTGGCTAGAACTTGGGCAAAAAAGGAGTATTCATGCACTTTGGAAGAAGGGACAAGCAAAACAGAAGACCTGCAAGGATGTTGTGAGGTTGTGCAGGGAGAAAATTAGAAGAGCCAAACTAGAGCTTAATCTGGCTACTACTATAAAAGATGATTAAAATGTTTATACAAATACATCAGCAGCAAAAGGAGGACCAAGGAAAATCTCATTCTTTGCTGGATGCAGGGGTTAAAAATTGTGATAAAAATAAGAAAAAGGCTGAGACACTTAATGTCTTCTTTGCCTGAGTTTTAATAGCAAGACCATTTGTTATTGGGGTACAGAGCTCTCTGAGCTGGAAGATAGGGACAGAGAGCAGAATGAAGCCCCCATAATCTAAGGGGGCAGATGGTCAGTCACTTGCTATGCCATTAGGCTGGTCTATGGTAGCAAACAGGATCCACCCAAGTGAGGGAAAATCAAATTATATAACTGACATAACACTACACAGAGGACAAAGACTTCTGGGGCCTTCAAATATTGGAATGCAAATTTAGCAAAAGCCTCCTGGTTAGTCAACACTAGGTGATCTGCCAATTGAGCTGACCCTGCCCAATAAATATTTACATACTATAGAAGGGGATGAAGTTCTGTAGGGCACATTAAAAATATGCTGGGGAAGTCACTCTGGGTTATTCCTGCCTCACGCAGTGGCAGATCCATCCACAGGACTTCTTTTGCTCAAGGACCTGGATACACTTGGTGGGTATGCAGGAGGGTGGGGAACTCTGATATGTACCTCATGGGGATTTGATTTTGGCTAAGACTGGACAACGATTTGAATTGTAAGATGTTAATTGCTGCATAATACTGTATTTCATCTCCACTATGATTGCTATATGCCATATCAACATTACTGCAGTAAGAACTATCTGGATTAATGAGAAATGAATTCTGATGAAACCAATGAAAGTTCAGTAATGACAGAACCAGACAAGCTCAGCAGTGACAGAACCAGAACTGGCTTCAGCCTCCACCACAGATCATCTTTCCTGTCCTGAAGGACTGCTGTGACAGATGGAGCCCAAACTCATGGACTAAATTAATCCACGAGACTACCCATACACCAACGAAACTATATCTGTGTGTATATGAAAAGACAAGAAATGTGATGATGATTAGTCAGGATGTATTGGAAAGGGTGGGATTTGGGCATGACATATATGGTTTAGAGTAAGGAAGGAATATTATCCTGGTTTCAGCTGGAATAAAATTAATGTTCTTCCTAGTAGATAGTATAGTGATATTTTGCATTTAGGATGAGAATAATGCTAGTGACACACTGATGTTTTAGTTGTAGCTGAGCTGCACTTTCCCTAAGTCTTGTCATGCTGTCCTGTCATTAAGGAGGCAGGGACCACCAGAAGGTGTGGTGGGACACAGACAGGACAGCTGAGCCCAAATGGCCAAAGATATATTCCCTACTATACAACATCATGCTGAACAATAAAACTGGTGGAGGCTGGCTGGGGGTGAGAGCCCACTACTTGGGGACTAGCATTGGTCAGTGGGTGGTGACCAATTTCATTGTGGATCACATGTTTTGTATATTTTTTACTATTATTGTTATTATTTTCCCTTCTTTATTGATGCCGTTAAACTGCCTTTATCTTAACCTACAAGTTTTCCCTTTTTTCCAATTCTCCCTCTCATCCTAGGAAGTGAGCAAACAGTGATGTGGTGTTTAGCTGCCTGCCACACTAAACCACACCAATCATTTAGCTTGTGTGATCTTTTCACCTATATTAAAGTTAAAATTTCAGAGGTTACTATTTGGAAGAAGAAGATTAATCATCCTCTGTCATGGCAGCAAGCAGTGGTGGAGTGCTGTGACCGTCTGGGGAAGCGTCCTGAGAAGGATGTCCTAGAGGCACAGGCACGTCCTCGCTCCCGGGCGGAGTGAGCAGCTCTTCTGTGAGTCCCTGCTTTGGCGAGTGCTGGAGGAATGTACGGGAGCCACGTGTGGTGATCCAAGGCTAAGTTTAGTGGTCTACCTCCTCAGAGGGAACCAGGGATGAACGAGCTCAAGGGGACTGAGGGAGCAGGGTTGATATAGAAGAGCCAGGGGGCGGGGTAGAGCAGCACAAGAATCATCTGAGAGTGCAGGGGTGGTACAAAGGGGGAAGGGCCAATAGGATACAAACTATTTACATGAAACAGGGAGGCATGTTGGGAGTAACCTTTCTGTAACCATAAGGAGTGCCTAAGGGCATTCCCTCCAGGGGAGGGAAGCAAGCTCTTTCTCTGCTGGGCTGTCGGCCTTCACAATCCTCTGGTTAATATTTCTGGTTTTAATTCAGTTTACAAAGCACAGAAGTGGATTTGGCATCACTCACTTGAGGAGCTGGACTGTTTCACTTGTGAAACTTCTTTCTCAGCTTATTCTTGCATTTCCATAGCACTTCCATTGTAAAACAGTTCCTTTGTTCTGGGGGAGGGCAGGACTTTCCCCTCTCCCATTACCTCTTTTGGTTATGATTATTTGCCAGTGTGCACTCTGGGCAGAGTCTACTCACAACTTTCTGTATTTGCCTGTGCAGGCAACCCCGAAGGTTCTGAGGCATCTGTTGTAAACAGCAGAGGCCTGAGGATAGCATGCTCCCCTACCTAAGAGGTGGCTGAACATTTCCTATGAATTGTTTTCTTTGCTCTTCTCTCTCCTTTCCCCACTTCTGAGGTCCTTCAAGTGGGCTGCACCTTCAGTTTGCCTATTGGAATTCTGAGACAGATAAGTCTGAGAGAGAAATGTTTAAACTACTGGCACTTAACTTGTGACAAGTATCAGATTGCAGAAAATGCTCATTTTTTCTAGAACTGTTTTTGTTTTCTTTACTTTCATGGATTCTGTCTTCTTTATCTCTTATTTATTCATGATGTATGATAAGGCAGCAAAGAGCTCTAGGTTGACTTAATTTGATGTGAAGGGAGGTTTCACATGAAACCAAGCTCTGTCATAACTGCCTGTGGAAGCGAGGCTGACTGCTTGCGGTTCATGAACCTTTCCTTTTGGTCTCTAATCGCCTTGCATCACCAGTCTTATAAATTTTAGTGGCTTTTCAACTACTAGAATGTATGTCACAGACAATGCCAAGGGAGCTGAAAATCCATCCTACAGCATCGGGAACACAGAAAAGTGTTTCCATATGTAAAAAAAAAAAAGAAATTAAATTTGACAAAAGACACAGACATGATAATAAGATTTTGTTTTGGTTTGGATCCACTTGTCCTATTTCCATTTCTTTCCTTTCTCATGAGGATGAATGCTATTCCAGCTCTTTCTAGTGTGTTTCTTACAGCATGTCCAATGCTGATCTAGCTAGAAGATATTCTCCCCAGGCCTAAAATAACTTTAGAAAATAATTTTACTGTTGTATTTTTTGTCTCAGTCACTCAATCTCTGTGGGAGATGTAACTTACCATTCAGAGAGGACCTCTGAGCATTACAGGCCAGCAAGAATAGCTGATACACATTCATGCTTCAGTCTGAAGCGTAATGAGTTCAGCAGTTGCACATTTTTAAAGTGCTGTGACATGGAGGTCAGAGGATGATATCCAGGGCAGAGAAGAATTATGGAAGAGGATTAGGATCAGCTAAGTTTTAAAACTTCTGTTCACATTTGGGAGACTAAATGTAATTTGCCCAGCTCTGAAAGAAATAAAAAATTAAACAAGATCCTATTTCACTTGAGATAAACCGCCCAATTTTCAAATATTGTATTTAATGTTCAGTCCTCTTACCAGGTATGTGACGCCATGCAGTTCCCATGTGTATGAATTTTGCTTTGTATAGTCCCATGGATTTTCTTTCTGTCAGGTATTAGTCTTACACTTAGGCATTTATTTCTGTACTTTTCTGTCAGGCCTTTGCCACATAAGGCAGTTTTGTGGTTCCTCTGGATCAGACTCCAGTTTCTCTTACAGCTGATACAGAAGATGTCCTTATTCTCTTGCCAGAACTTCACACACCAGCACAGTTATTACTGCATCATGGGCATCTGCTCTGCCTCTGAACACAAAGATATGGCAAGGTGGCTCTCATGAGCTAGAGAATTCAGCCTGGCTGATGTCACTGAAGAGGTGGATTTGTAGAGCTCCAGAAATGTCAGCTGTTTGTCATTATTTTTCTTCTAAAAATAAGATTGGTTTATATGAGTCATCCTCCAGTTATTTTACTGAGGACTGTCATAAGTGTGTTTTCATACTTTGTGTAAACCTGTGATTTTGTGGAGTTTGAGATGACCTGTTGAACAAGAGAAGAGGATGTAGGTGAGGGTCTTCACATCAGTTTCAGACTCCTGATCACATGCAGTTTGAGCAGGCCTCTGGGTACTCCACAGGAAGGGGAGGAAGCCCAGCTTTCCTAGCTCAGTGCCTAAAGTAAGTGGCTGTTACTGCAGGAAAAGTTCTATAGCTTAGTCAAGAGCTGGATTTCAGGTGCACTTGATTAGACTCATGTTTTACCATGGAGGGCCTACTGTACCACCTGGGTTTCATGCCTTGTAGCTAAGAGGATAACTATCTGGGTGGATGCTGATGGGCTAAAGCCACCTGCCTGGCTGGGAGCTATTTAGAAATATACAATCATAGAATTTCCAGCTGCGCAGGTTCAGTGCCCTGTAAAGATAGGTACACAAGACACAGATAAACAGGCACGTCCTCAGCTCTGTGTGACTTGATTAGTTCAGATATAGCACTTTCTTAGATCTAGACTGATTGGGTGACGGAGGAGAAAACTTGACTTCTTTTTTTAAAGTATTCATGGCCTTTGAAGACTTCTGCTTCACTGTTGTGAATCATGTGTTGTGGCAAATGGGCTCTGAGTCATCTTGTTGTACCATAAAGGGTCTGCTTCTACATCTCTACTTAATTCACACACGTCTGCCTGCAGGATGGTTGGCTCAGCTGATGATTGTTGCAAGGAATAGCATGTCCCTTATGATTTCTGTTTTTGAAGGAGAGGATAAAACCTACTTATTGGGTCATATATTCTTTAAATTCATAGTGTACCTACCAAAAACCTTAGAGAGTTTTAGGTTGCCAACATGTTGCTGAAAAGTACCATGGTCTAAAAACTAATACAAGTGCAAGTTTTCAAGTGGAGTGAAAACTTTGCCTCAAGTATTCCCACCATCCCATGAAATGGATTTCCCTGTCATTCTCCTAAATATGCTCTGCCAGTTCATGGGTGCTTCAATCCTCTGATCCTGTTTCTTGTTATTCAAAGACAATAAAGTATGAGAGGCATATATACTGATGTATGTATGCATATACAAATAATTTGAGGATAATTAAAACACTTAAATTTTTTATAGATTTTTAAAAGATGGAATAGATTCTATTCTCTCAAGAGGATTTTTACACAACTCTGTAGATATTTGCCACACCCACTTGCACCTCCTTGGCCTACAGCTGCTCCTGTTACACAGTTAATTATCTAAATGTCTCATCTTTCCTCTCAGAGGGTTAAAAACTATGTCATTCTGCAAGTGAAATACTTTATTAAGTAAGAAAAAGACTGCTTCGCCCATTTTGTTTTGTTGTTTTGTTTTAGTAATCTGCCTTGCCTTTTTTTATAATCTACTAAAGTCTTGAGAATATTTTGTTTTTTTCCAGCTTGCAAGGGTGATTTTGTTGTCTTCTTCAGTGCAAGCTTTCTTGGGGCCACTGCCTCTTTCATTACTTGTGTCTGTCACAGTAAGGTGTAAAAGTAAATAAAAGGGGCTCCAAGACATGCTGCAATGCAAATAAAACCATAAAATTTGTTACAAAGTTTCACATTCGTACTAAAATCTCTCAAAGGAGCTGGACGTTCTCTACATTGCAACTGTTGAAACAAACATGAATGGCTGTAGGTCTTGCATTTTCAGAAATTAATCTCAAATTCAATTTATTTATCTTCTGCTCAGGTTCAGCACACTCCATTGGCCATAAAGACCCCTAAGGGATCATACATGTGTTCTTTTTATAGGAAAAAACAGCTTTCTTCAAAATACATTGGTACAGGTTTTTCAAAGATTGCTGTTTACAAACGTTAATCCTCAGTAAAATTTTATTCCATTTCCTACTGACCTTGAGATTCTGCCTTCAGTTTGTTAAAATTGTAAAAACATTGACATTTGCTGGTGATTTGCAGAGAAAATGTCTTTCCTGTGGGCTGAATGTCTCAGGTAAGCCTTGCCCTGCAGTGGAAACACTTGCACAGTTTAGTACCTTCAGCTGAAGCAGCACCATCATTTAGCATTACATATATGCATAGCCCTTTCTGAAGGATATGCCCAAGGACAGCTGAAAAGCAGTCATAAAATGCTTTGTAAATACCTTTTGTCTTTTCCATTCTTAAATCTGTCTGTAACACCACGTCAGAGGCAGTATCTTGCTGCTGGTGCTCTTTGAAATGGAGTGATTGAATTCTGTAGCTTCCCAAGGACTGAAGGAGCAGATCCCATTCATTATGTGCCATAAGAAGAAAGGTAATTTTAAGATACTGTCTGATCTTCCTAACATATTACATGCTGCACAGGTATTTAATGGCCTCTGCTCTGAAACACAGAGGAATTAGCCCAGCTTTCTAGAGTAACAATGAAAATAGTTAAAATATTCAATAAAATATTGAATATATTTTATTCAATAAAATCAAAATGTAAAGAAATAAATCTTCTCTCCAGCAGACAGCAAAAACTATTCAATTATGAAGCTCACAGCACAATTAAACAGGTGCTTCCTAAGCTGCTGTTGGAAAGAGCTGACTCTGCTCCTGCTGTGGTAGTCCCGGTGCCAGCCTGGGCAGCTGCAGGGTGGGGCAGCCACCCCAGCGGGGCCAGAGAAGGGGAAACAGAGCAGACAATGAATTCACATGGAAGATATGGCCTTGATGGTGCTCTGGCTTTGACAGTGGTTTCTCAGAGGCAAGAGAGGGTTGAGGGATGTATGATTGTGCTGCTGTGCTACCTGTGATTCTGGCATGCTCTTCATGGCTCTGCAGGCAAGCAATTTGCCAGGAAGATCCTGAAGAATGCTGGCAGATACCTTGTATCTTCTGAAGTTGCCTGTCATCACAAAGTCTGTACAAATGAAACCACTTGTTTCATCACAGCAAATTATCACAGATAGTGACTGTCATTTGATAGTTAAAATTCCTTGACAATGTCATCCCTTTCACCTTACGAAATGCGTATCTCAGTTATATTGTCTTCCTTAAATAGACAACCAAATGGTACATAGCTCTAGGAGGGAGACCCCATTGCCTCAGAAAACTCAATATATAAGAGCTATAGATAATTCATTGTAGGTAATGTGAATGAGTGGTGGGGATGATTTTTGTATTTCATGGTGTGACTGTATAATACAAACGTGAAAGGCAGTGTGATACAGGGTAATGGTCTGTGACCCAAATATTATATGATATTCTCTATGCAGATTGAGATCCACATTTTCAAAATCCTACATAACAACATAAATACTATAAGGAATAATTCCTGAAGATTGCTGCAAGCTCATAATATTCTTATTCGTGTTTATGTTTTCCTAGATTTGTTCTCATTCCAGCATTACTTTTCTCTCTACAGGGATACCTTTATTTACTTCTTCATCCTTTGATTTGTGATTTGTCTTCCAGTTAATTTCTTTATTATTAGTATTTTTTCATCAGCAGCCTTTTTGCAGAGCACACTCTTCCAACACATAACCACACAGTCCCAGTTTCCCCCCTGCTATTCCTCTTGCCTTCTTTGTTTCTCTTTGTTTGCCTAATATTTTTTCTCCTGGAGTGAAAATCACATCTCCTCATAATCCTCCCTCTTATGCTCCCCAGTGCTGACACTCATACTCACCCCCACAATGATGCTGGCTCTACTACTGCCTGACATCTACTCACAGAACTTCTGTTCCCCATTTTACCTCTCCCTCCACAAACAGAGCCTTTGAGCTACACTGTCATCCTCAGATGCGCTTATGTACTGACAACACCTTGCATTTTACCTGCAGAAACACATTGTAATTTTCTTGCTTTCCCTTGCTGTCTTCATCTTTTCATGTCCCTCGTTCTCCCAGTACAGTTGGTTTTGCTCCAACTGACCCAAACACTTCCATTTTCTGCCTTCATCTACTCAGATGTTTTAGCCTGAATGGGAACTCCGGGCTGCAGTCTGCTCTCTACCACAAAACTACAACCAGCTTTAAGCAGGTCACAGAAGCTGCATTTTCTTTTTCCTATATTTTTTTTTCTTTTCCTTTAATAAATTTTTTACACCCTCGAAGGTGTTTTGTATATGAAGCTCTTTCAATGAAGATTATGAAAATCCTCAAAGTGAAAGCAGAAAGGAACAATTTTGTTCTTTCATTCCTCATAACCTTGTGCTCACCTTCAGCTAGGACAGGTTGCTGGGAACACACTTTGCTGATTACACAGCAAAGACTACAGAAGTTTCCACATCAGTGATCTGACCCAACATGACTTTTTAAAAAATTAATTCAATTCTCTCTTTTGTGTGCTTGCTTCTCACATTTTGCCTCTTTCTTAAGTATACTTCACAAATGAAAAGGGTAATCTATTCAGTGACAGTTACAATGGTGCTCCACTTGTGCAATTTGTTGCAGATGTACTGTGTGGTGGTGTTTTGAGTAGCTCTATAGACTCTGGAAACATTTTAATTCCACAAGTTGCATGTAAAAAGTGCAAGACTCAATGAACGGGAGAAAAATTCAACATTAGAATTTAAATATTTGCATGTGCCTTTTTCAGTGCTTAGGGATGCAAAGAATGGAAATCCACATGTATTTGCATTGCAAATCACATTAGAAAATGATTGTGTTTGCCCAGCTAGTGAGAGTGCCAGCTCTTGATATTTGATAATTTTCTCGAAACCTGCAGGGACTGGGGTAATCAGGATTTACTTTGGTTGTGAGATGTACCTCTGTAGTTTTTCAGCAGTGCTGTGGGACTGTGGCACATTGCTGAGGCACAGGCTATGGAAAGCCCAAAGCTCTGGGTTGGGTGCATGTTCCACCCTGAGTCTGTGCAGTGACAAGTCCTGGGCACTGTGCATCTCCTTCCGATCCCTTGTTTTCTCTAATCCCACATTTCCACAGAAAACATATGCAGTTCTATGGTAGAGGAGATGTATTCTCATAGGTGCATCGAGTGCCAATGGACAAACAGCCATTGGGTATTTTAAAGCACTCTGCACCAGTTAAAATAATTTAGGCAGCTACGTTCTAGTCATAAAGAAACCATAAATTCTTCTTCATAAAATATCCTGTTTTTGCAAAAATATGTCCTAGCTGTGAATGGCTCCTATATCAAGGCTATCAAGTATTTTGTGTGATTGGATGGAATGGAAAGTACATCAGGCTGAAACAGTAAGGAACAATGATGGGGAGGATTGTACTCTCTGAAACTCTTTGCTGCATTGGGTCTTCTGAAGGAAGGGAGTAAAATTATCACCAGAAACTAATTTCCTTTACAGACAGACCCTATATATGGACCAAGCTTTGGCTTCTAAGTGCAGACCTCAGGCCTTCCTTTACCTTTTACCCCATCTTTATTGCACATCTTTATTTAGAAGTTCTACATATGATAGTTTGTCTCATGGACAAGTCTTTAATGTAAAAGTTGTTTTTAATATATTAGAAACTGAAATATGGCTCACCAACAGAAACTTCTGATTTTCTGTGGCAATGCTATTTCAGCAGCCACCTTCATAATTTGGGGTAGTGTGAAATATGTTACAGATCATGTTAGGACTATCAGATTTTGCTCAAATGGATATCATAACCATCACACTAGCAAAAAAATGCCATATAACCTGATTGCATAATAATTCTTTTTAAGAGGATAATACTAAAAGGGATTTAATAAAATGTGGAGTCAATGACTGTGTGAAATAACCATGTACTAAAAGTGAATGAAACTGTAGCATCAACCAAAATACCTCTCTAAAGTCAAAGAGGCTGAATATGCCATGGAAACAGTTCCAAATGAACTTTGAAATTTTAAAGATATTTAAACTGTAAACTCAGCAAAACTAAGGAAAGAGCAGAGAGAAGCAAACTCACTTCTCTACTCGCCTGACAGGAACCAAAACAATGTTGTGGACAGGAGAAGTTAGTCTGAGGAAGAAAGCAATTTTTAAAAATCTACTTGCAACCATGAATAGATTTGACTCCAAATTAAATGCCATAATATGGATGCAAAACAGAAAATTCAAACCGATTAGTTTAAGGTATTAGTGACTTCTTTTCCTCAGTTTCCCTTCTATATAAAATCTGCTGACTTTCTAGTCCTTACAAGGACAGAGATGTCATCTTTTTGGACAAATTATTTTATTAAGGTATGTAGCATTTTTTTGTTTTAATATGCAAGCATGTTCATCAAAAATATTTTTTTGTACAGAACACAGTATATTTTACTGACAGGTATTTCAATATGTGTCATATTTAATTTTAGTTTTGTTATGAAATATAATAGTCATTATCAGTTTAAGAGCTTGTCACTTCACACTGCATATCCTACTGCTCCTATATGAAGATTAATTATTACATATTGCCAAGCTGGCAAATATAAACATGCTTTCATTTTCTTATGTATGCTGTAACAGGGTGAAAATATAAAGTTTCATAAATACAAATGTTAGTACAAAAGATCAAAACCACCACTGTTAAATACAGAATTTATGATGTCATTGATTAATGAAGTATACACAAAAAAGAACTGGGAAAATAAATAAAAAGGAAATCCCCTTTTCTCATCCCATTAGTGCAAGGAAAAGGGAAGGGATTCAAAAGAAAAATACTCTGTTGCATTAAGGATTTTAATTGCTACATTAAATTACTAAGGTAAGTACCTAATTAAAATTCCTTTTAAACTTCATCTTCATATTATAAAAAGACATGTACAATAATTATACAGACAGTTTTGATCCTGATATTTCTCTAGTGAGTATCTTATCCTTAATCTGAATGAAACTTAAGCATAAAATGTAACAATAACTAATAGATCCTTAAGACATAAACCCTCAGATTGCGGTAAATCTGCATATATTATTTATTGGATTCTTTTTCTCATTGGCACTGATGCTGTTTTGATTATGTTTGCCTTGATATTTTACAGACAATCCAGGACAATTTACATTCTTGAACTGGATAAGACTGATGGGTGCACAGTTCTTCCATCTGCATGTAGACCAATGATTTTAAAATCTTCATAAATCTTCCAAGAATGCCAGGATTCTTCAAGCTAAGCACCCATTCTGTGGGTGAATGGGCATGGACAGTGTGGTATGACAAAGTAATTCATGTTGGAAGAGGTCACTGAATGCAGTCCCTCCCTGCTCAAATTGGAAATAAGCAGTAGATTGCTCAGGATGATTTGGAGATGGGTTTTGATTGTCTCTGAGCATGGAAATGCTACAGTCTGTCTTCTTTCATATACTAGCAGAATACACATATTTTTCCTCACATCTAGTTGAAATTTCTCTCATTCCACCTTGCATTTATTGACTTGTTATCTATCAATAGCTCACAAGTAGAGAGAGATAACATCTGAATTCCAACAGCAGTTTAAAAACATATTCAAATATATCATAATAATTATTATGTTTTTATTTTATCATGTAAATAAGTCATACAGGAACCTTTTCTGTGTAATACATCATGGGTTCCACAGCAGTGTCTACTCATTGATGTTCTCAGGACAAATGTGCCTATCCTTGTGGAGTTAGGTCATAGATACTGCAAACAGATGGAGGAAGGAAGCGATTCCATAGTTCACAATGATCTCACTTCATATTCATGCAATTGCATTGACACTGATGGATTTATGACAAAAATGATAATGTAAGAATTGTCACAGTAGCTGGACAAAGTCCATCGTGACAGGAGTCTTGTCTCTAAAGTGACTGACAACGTCTGCAGGAAAACAGCACAGAAAAATACCAGCATATCTCACATCAGAATTTCTTCCTAATACATGATAAGTGAGAAGTATTGTGGTAGCTTTTTGCAAATCTGTTGAAGCAATTTCTTAAGATAAAAGGCTTCTTTACAGTTAGACAGAATTGGAACTCTACTGAAGACCTTTATTAGAACTCTATTGAAGATGTTTGAGTATATTTGTCTGGCAATTTATTTCCATAATTCTTCACCATGGAGTGGTGTTAATCCAGAATGATAAATTCTAGATACATGAAACAGCACATTTCAATTTCTGATTTTTTGTGTTTTCTTAAACTCAGGCTGGACAAGATAATTTTAACTAATGGTACAATTCTCTACCCTAACTTTCAAGATATAAAACTTAAATATTGAGGTCTCAGCTACTTACATTAGAAACTGCCCTCGGAAGAAGGCATATTTCATACTAAAATTGATATGTCAATGAATTACTATATCTCTGGTTTTCTCCACTGATTATGCAAAGAGCCCAAGGTCACTAGATTAGACTCACAAGTCCAAATTTCAGTTGTCTAAAATTTAGGAAGGTGGATATCAGCCTAAGTCTCCTGAATTCCAGTCAATATTGCAGAGCATATGTTAGTTTTCACCAAAATACGCCATTGGGACACCTGTCTTTCTAATGTAAAAGGTAATATATTGGAAATTGGGTTTTTTTAGACTGCAGCTTGTGTAGGATAAACAGGTTATTTTATATTGATCTATCACAAACTTAGGCTTTTGTCCAATAAATTTATCAGAGTATCTGTTAAGTTTTAAAGAAGCATTAGAACACTAAGGCCACTAGTTCTCTATATTAATAATATAACAATTTTGAAAGTTCCTTTCTCTTTTTACATTAGCATATTATCATATATGTCTACAGACTACAAATCAGTGCATTAAAACATGATTTTTTTCATTTATATTAACTTTTTTACCATACAAATATGATATTGTGCGAGTAGCATGCACTGAAATATTGTGTTGATGATACATTCCTCATTCGTAATGTCAGGATAAAATTTTAAAAATGGATCCTGATGAACAGTATCCAGGCTGAGCTCATCTAGAGCTTATTAGAAACACTGTCTGCTCCCGGGAACTTGTGATGTCTAATGAGCTCCTGCTCTTTTTTTTAATGAACAGCCTTGGACACTTTTTTGCCTGAGTAAGAACCCAAGTGGGATAATATGTTTTCTTCTCACACTTTCAAATAAAATTTCCATCCCAAAGTGTGGCCAGAATGGAACATTGTAATGACCAAAGCCCCCTCTTTTGCAGCCCTATAAACATTGTTCCAAAGTGAGACCCTTTAAGCTCCCCTGGAGCAGCAGCTGTGGCCAGCAAAGCCCCTCTGAGCGGGGCCTCTCAGAGCCAGGGAACTCCCAAGCTTGCTGTACTCAGAGGGTCCCTGAACAGTGATACCCCCACTCCTTGACGCTCCACCCTTCACAAAGGCATCTGAAGTGGGCATTCACTACCCTCGAGGGGAATTTTTCACCTTGTATAGGCTCTTTGTGTCTGTGTGCATGCAACTGTGCATATTCTGTACCAAAGGCACAAGAAATGCTGCTCTCTTAGATTCTCTAAGTACTTTAGATTTGTAAGTTAGCACTGTAAGTAAGATACTGTTGTGGTATAGTAA
>VZTT01069744.1:10877-28687 GCA_013400855.1 Buphagus erythrorhynchus
CTGGAAATGTGTTGGGCTTTCTCCTCAAAGCTGGGATGCCTACTTTATGGTTACTGTCCCGGGAGCTGAGTGAAAGCACTTGGTCCACTATCATTATTTTGGTGGTAAATTACATTGACTCGTAATCTTTACTAGCTCTTTGCTAGCTTTAATATAGGTACCTCGATATTGTGCACTGTTTTATGTAATGTACTAGTTCTCTTTGTTTTTTACTGTGTAATAAGTAACTCTGTTTAAGGCCTTTTGTCTGCTATCGCCTATCTAATATTAGAGTTAGAATAATGAGTTATTCAATAAATAACTCCTTTTATAATAAACCTGATCTGCCATCCTTAGAACTTGCAGGCTGGAGCGATTTTAGGTGCAGGCTATACTAAATTTAAATTGCTGCTAAAAATCTGAGGCTTACCTGAATCTCCCACCTGATCAGTAACAAGTGCTCACATTGGCACCTGATGCAAAGTATTCGTCGGCACTTATGCTAATGCAAGATGAAGACTGAAGGGCATAGATGGAGATAAGTAAAAAGGAACAAGTAGAATAATGAAAATGAGCCCACAAATGTCACAGTTACCTACTCCTTCCTGCTGGTCATTCCCTGGATATTAGTGTCAGAGACACAGTTCTTCTGTTGCTGTTGTTTCCAGGTTTTTCTTTGGGAAGGGGAGTATGCTGAGGTTTCAAACTGCCATAACCTACAGTATGGAGGTTCAGCCAGGGCTAATGAGTGTCAGAGCCTGCCTCACTGGCAGCCCTGCTGGGATGTGTCTGTGTGAGAGACCTGGAGGCTTTTCCACATTAGAACCTTGTCTGTCTGTCTATACTTTCACTTTTGATAAGGATTAATCCAAACTGATCCTTACATGAGAATAATTATAAGAAAAGATAAGAAAAAAAAGATGTACCTTTGTAAAAAGAAGATAATTTCTGGGAATGAGCTGATCTCTACAATACTGGGATCAGAGGCTGACTTAGCTAAAACTATTTACAAATCATCTTGATACTGTTCAGGTTTGACAGCTCTGTGTTTAAGTTACAGCACTGCATACAGCAGCCATACCACCACTTATGAACAAAGCATCTGCTTGGCATAACGTGGACTCAACTGCCGATGCATATATTGCATCAACCTTCAGCAAATAAAACATTAAATAAAGTTTCTGTGAAATAAACAAAATATATGTCATTGCAATCACTTCTTGTCTGATGCCAATACTTAACTTTAAGTATGTGCCTGTCTCTTATGTACAGTCACTGAGCCAGGTTGTGTTTCCAGGCACAGCTTTTGAATTCTGCCAATTGTTGCCTTGATCTTTTTCCTATCTTTCAGGTTTCATAAACCTGTATAAAAGCTGTTTTCTTCTACTACCTTTCATTAGCAGAAAGCAGCTTACATGGAAATGTCTGGTCTTGGGTTCTGCCACAGTTACATCTTCTGCTTGCCCTTCTTCATGTTCCCACTCTTCCCTTTATCGCTACTTACTCAAAGGGGTCGCTGGGATCAGCTCTCTGGAGCTCTGGAGGAATCGGTATTCTTTTGTAGTACATTTCCCAGTCAAAAGCTCCTCGCATGGCATCCCCCGCCTGTGCCTCGTAGCCAAAGTGATTGTGGTCAATGACATCGATCATAGGACACACGATGGTTTTGTGGTTAAGTGCAATCTGGTCTGAAAAATGAAAGTAGAAAATAGGAAACTGCATGTCTAGTCAAGCCATCTATTGTATTACTGCAAAGTGAATCCCACAGTTTTCTCATGTTTGAAGATTGTTTGCTTTTTGCCCTATGGCCCCCCAATAACTTCATTTTTCAAATCTGTATCAAACCTTTATTTAAAGTAGAATTAATGCAGTTGGGCAATGATTAGAAGTATTTATGGTTCTTTAAAAGGAAGCACGTGCCTGTGAGACCCACAGGAGTCCAGTAATTTGTATCTCTCTGACATTGCTACTCTGAGCTGTCCCCAGTCTGTCAGCTATGGAAGAAGCCAGCAAACAAATGGCAAAAATACTCCTTCATCTGTGGGGAGTGTGTATGGGAAGCCCCTGCAAGAGAGATTTATTCCTAAATGTGAACCTTGGCCCTTGCGACCATTTAGTCACTGTTTCTGTCGCTATAGTGTGCATCAGCTCTGAAATCAAATGCTCCAAATTAAAGGCAAACTCCAACACAAAGAGCAAAACAGGGCTTGTGTCCTTTTTTTTGTACCAATCTTTGAGTTATAAAGAAAGCTCCACAGTATTATTCTTACCTGCTTTCTAAAGAAAGGAGTTTAGTTTTGCTTTAAAAAGAAAATTAGAACTGTGAGACTAAATCAAATTCCCATCTCTAGCATAAGGTCAGCTGGGCCTGAGTCTGCTTTGGTGAATCCTATTGCTTAATCCCACAGAGCTCCACTGAAAAGAAAGACAAGTAAAGAAGATAGGCCAACATCAAGAACCAGGCAGAAGAATAAAGGTTTGAAATGAGGAAGTAAAGAGAAAACCTACAGCTGTGTTGACATGAAAGGACAGTAAAAAACTACCTATGACCCCTCAAAAAACCCCTAAAATCTTAAAATTCCAAGTATAATAAAGCTAATAAAGCTTTTTCTCCAAACGGCAGCTTAGACCCTTTACATTATTTAGTACATTTTAGGGCCTATGTGGAAAACTTTTTTTTTTTTTTGGTTTCATTGTTTAGATTTCAAAGATGCTTGATAATACCCTAAAAATAATCAGAGGGCTGAGTGTGGATTGAACACTTAGATAGGAAGGAAGGTAATATTGGTAAAATGATTAATAATACTTGGAAGATTCTGCTTTCATGCTTCTGAGGGACTGGAGTTAAGAAAAAAAAGATTATTTTCACAAAACATCTGGGTCTTTCTACTTATTTGCAGTAGTTTAAGTTCAGAAACATTGTCCAAATCAGGGATCAATACTGCTAGTGAGAAATGACTGTGACTGGAAGTTCAGCAAGTTTTTACATCCTTATCCTTTAATAGTGAAATAAATTTAGAGCACAGGTTCTCACAAAATTCTAGGAAACTCATCTCAGAGATAATGGCTGCATTACTGTTGCTATTGCCAAATATAATTATATTCACTGGCACACAGTATAGTGTTATCTGTGATCATTATATAAAGTCACTTTTACATAATCTCTTTCCTGTGATGGCCCTCCTAATAGTTATAGGGTTTATAACAATCTGTCTCTGATCCCCCACTTCTAAATTGATTGGAGTAGAGAAACTAAATGGGATTGATTTGTCTGGAGCAGGTCAAAGGTAGACTCATAATGCTTTAGCATCCTTCTCTTCATCTTTAAAAGCTTCTTTCCTTAAATACACTGAAGGATTTGAAGTCTCCAAGTCATATGCAGAGATAGTCAGGGAGAAATTTATTTCAGCAATACTCAAGCTCAATCCCAATCTTCATTTCTGAAAGTCTCAAGAATTCTGCAAGTATGATGATGATTACCTGCCTGTTTTAGTATGTTTCTGCAGAACTTCTCAGCCTCCAAAATATTTTAGAGATAAGGAACCACAGGAAAATCTTGACTTTTGATGAAAACAAGTTGTCTGTAGTTGTGCACACCAAAAGACAAAGTAACCAAACTTGCAGCCTCAATGTTTCCTTCAGTATGCTTAAAATAATGAATTTTACATATATCCTACTTAGGCTTAAATGTAGCCCCAGTTTGAATTTAGGAAACAGAAAGAAAAGGCTGTAGGGCTAACTTACACAATTTCATAAGTGTGCTGGTATCACAGACCACATATGCAAACGTGCTGCTGCCCTTATCAGCCACTGCTCTTTCCTCCACCTGCTCCTAATGCCAGACACTGAAAGCCACACCTGAAATGCTTTATAGTTTCTCTTCCATTGCCTTTACTCCTCATCCCTCTACAGATTCCTACTGGTCTGAAAATATCCATGCATTATTTCACTGAATATATGCTTCATTTAAAGAGAAGAACAAACAGATAAGCATCACTGTACATGCAGAACAAGAGGGACATTGCTCAGAGCTTTATCTCAAGAAATTTTAACTAATATATCATATATATTTGAATTCAGCACTTTTAGGATCAAGCAGAGTAAGCATATATGGCAACAAACAGAAATTTTCAATATTGGATGAGTCACTACCTCAGAAATATAAGTTTTATCTCTATGAGAAACAGGTACCCTTTTAATTTCAAGTGCATGTTTCAAACCAGGCTGGATAAAGTAACAATGGCAAATTGCAAATACTCTTATTTTTGCAATTTTTCAACGCAAATGTTTTTATTGTCATACTTAAATACTTGATTACAGATAGTGACAACATTTGAGTGACTCAGCAACTGAGTTGTCATAAGTAGCTGTACCCTCAGTTTCTCCACTGCCAAGCAATACATCATATACATGCTGTGAAGATGGATAACAAGCAGGTGTTTTGATAACTTGCTAAGCATAATCCGAAAATGATATATTTTTAATTCTTAGTCAGGAAAGGAATCTGTTTTAACAAATCTACTTCTGGTAGCGTATGTCACCACTGATCTACTGTCCATCTCTCCTTTTACTGCTCCTGCAGCAACATCAGCAGAAGGAAATACCTGCCTGCACATTTCTGGTTTGCCACTCAAGTTTCTTACCTGCAATAACTGTGTAACTGTGACTTCACACTGCACTAAACTGTCAACTGCTGGAGCTCAAGTCACATCTTTCCTTCTGCTGAGAAGTGACAACAAACAGCAGTGTTTGCCAGCCTTTTTACATCACTGCCTACTTAGTGAGCATCAGTTAAAACTCTCTCATATCTCAGAGTGTCTTACCTAAGCTTAAGAGCCCATTTAAGCAAAGAAATAAACTAAATAAAGCTTAAAGAAATTAAAGGCGTTTTATACCCATTTTTAAAGAAAATAAAACAAAGGACTGCAGCTGAAAACAACTGTGGCTCAGCTCCACAAAGCCATTTAGATACCCTAAAAGTACTGAAATAACTCAGTCTTCCTTTGGTCTAGAAGCTGATAGTTAATTCTGAAAACATAAGTTAGATACTTAAATAGCTCTGAGAATCATCTTTAAGTGATGGCTCTTGGTTCCTCATTCCCCTCCCCAACCTCTAACTTTCAAGGACTCATTTGGAACAAAACCTGGTTTGGAACAGTGGAAACTGCTGCCCCTCTCAGCAAAGACTGCCAGTCCAGGGCAGGGCTGAACCGTGTACTTGTTGAGGATTTTCCATCACACATGCCAGATACAATCAGAGTTAAACCAGGGCAGCTTCAAAGCAATAAACACTCAACATGTCCTCTGTTGTGGTTTCCCTGAATGACTTTCAGTCACATGCAGTGCTGAGTGAATCACAAAATGTAACTTCTGATAAACACTTGAAAACATACATTAACTTTACTGTTATTAGCAGCCAGGTGTCATCTGATTTCAGTATAGTAAATATTTGCAATCTAAAGATTATAAAAAAATTCTCTCATTCCTTTAGAAAAACAAGGCATAGGGAAAATATACTAGATGTATGTTCATTTTCTGTTTGTCCTTTATGTAATGCTCTATTTTTTCTTTCAAAATAAAACAGATTTGATTTTGGGCTTCAGTATTCCTCAAGACTTATTTCTAGGTCTCTGGCTAGTTGGTTATCTACAGGTATTCTACTATATGTGGAATGAGAAAGATCTCATTCCTCTTGAGAATTAAGGGGCACTGATGCAGTTGCTCTCATCTTTCCAGTTTTCTGATTTGAGGCTGAGGGTTCAATATCCAACTGCAACCTGGCTGCAATTATGAGTCCTTTGTTGCCATCCTATTTATTTTTCAGTTTTTACAGGGTGAAATCTAGCTAGATGTATGGAACAGTTTATCTCATGTGAGATCACACAGCTAGGGGATCAACCCCAGCCAGAATGAGTTTATGAAAGTCTGGTCCTGCCTGACTAACATGATCTTCTATAAGCAGGTAACCTGCCTAGTGGATGTGGGGAAAGGATGTGGATATTGTCTACCTGGACTTCAGTAAAGCCTTTGATACTGTCTCTCATAGCATCCTCCTGGAGAAACTGGAAGCTTAGAAAGGTGCACACTTCACTGGATAAAAAAGTAGCTGGATGGCCAGCCCAGAGAGTGGTGGTGAATGAAGTTAAATCCAGCTGGTGGAAGACTGGGAGTGTTGTTCCCCAGGGAATCAGTACTGGGGCCAGTACTTTTTAACATCTTTATCAATGATCTAGATGAGGGGATCCAGTGCACCCTCAGCCAGGATGCAGATGACACCAAGCTGGATGGGAGTGTCAATCTGCTGGAGGGCAGGAAGGCTCTACAGAGGGATCTGGACAGGCTGGATCAAGAACTGAGGCCCTTGGGTCATAACAACCCCATGCAGCACTATGGGCCTACAGATGCACATCTGGGAAGCTGCCCAGAGGAAAAAGGCCTGGGGGTGCTGATTGACAGTGCCTGAACATGAGCCAGCTGTGCCCAGCTGGCCGGGAAGGCCAATGGCATGCTGGCCTGGACCAGCAATAGTGTGGCCAGCAGGAGCAGGACAGTGGCTGTATCTCTGCACTCAGCACATCAAGTGAGACTGCACATCGAGTCCTGTGCTCCGTTCTGGGCCCCTCAATACAGGAAACACATGGAGGGTCTGGAGCGTGTCCAGACAAGGGCAGTGGAGCTGGGGAAGGGTCTGGAGCACAAGTCCTGTGAGGAGCAGCTGAGGGAGCCGGGGTTATTCAGCCTGGAGAAAGAGGCTCATGGAAGACCTTATCACTCTGTACAACTGCTTGAAAGGAGGTTGTGGTGAGGTGGGGATTGGTATCCTCTCCCAGTGATAGGACAAGGAGAACTGGCCTCAACTTGGATTTCTCTCTGCTCCTTTACGACATTTATGCTTCACATGAAGACATAGAGGTTACTTATAAAAATGCAGATGTTGTGATTGAGGGCAAGGGGGTAACAACAGGAACAACTGTATGCATGATTTGATATGGAAGCCGAGAAGGATAAAAATTTGGAATTTTGTGCATTATCTTATTACTGATCTGAAAAGAAATTATTTAATAGTATTTTTCTTGGTCTCTACTGATAGCTCATTAGAAGAACAGCACATGCTGCTGCAAATGCTTTATCAGCTTACTGTGTGGCCCAAGAGTCCTAACAACAGAATTCAAGGAACAATAACCATTAATTAGCAAAACCATAACCTTCTGTGTACTTACAGCAGACTTTTTTAATGAATACAAATTTCTTTATTAGGCAACTCAGAAATTTTCTTTGGTTATGGTAGCAAAACCACTCACTTTGTAAAACATACATACTTTGCATGTAATCAAGTGTATAGAAAAGAGAACATTATTTCCTGAAGTGAAATCCTAGACTACAACAATTGATTCTTTCCATTCCTTTAACTAATGGAGCTTTGCTGGCTGCAGCTGGAATGCAGTAAAGCAGTCAATAGCAAATCATTCTTTCTGAGGTTCCTGTTGTGAATGCTATTGCTATTGGATTTAACACTGAGGCCTTGGATATATTTACAGCAAAAACTATTTTAATGCAATGTGTAAAACTAGGAAGGAGTACAATACCTTCATAACAAACCTTTTCAGATGTATAGTAAGGACATAGCATTATACTAGATATAGCAATGTATTTAGTAGTAGTAATAACAAAATAAATTGTAACTATTATAAGCTAAAGCAATACTGCAAGATTTTACAAATTCTTTAGTCTCAGGAAACAAAACGCAGCTGCTCACATTTCTTGGAGTTCTCTCTCATACTGACACTTCAGACAGATCAGAGCTGCAGCGGAACTCCGAACACTTTGATACAGTGTATGTCCTGATAACTGTGGGACATAACTTCAATTGTTGGTTGTTTGTTCTAATTTTAATGTCTGATGAATGCTCATGCACTTACTAAGCAAAGGTGGCAGCCAATTCACGTTGACTTCGCAGTGGGAATCCAGGAATGTCAAGACTTCTCCTCTAGCCAGCGAGGCTCCCAGCAGCCTGGTCCGAATGAGCCCTTCTCGTTTCTTGGTACGCACAATCCTCACCTTGGCAAAACGCACCATGTACTCCTCCAGCTTCTCTTTTAAATGTTCTAGAAGGAAGGGCGAAAAAAGCGTCAGTGGTGCCAGGCCTGGAGGAGCCAACAGGACAGGTTAGTGCACAACCTGCAAGCTCCTTATCTACATCCAACTCTAGTCACTTCAAGTCCTCCAAACTCTGCCACAAATCCTCCTGAGATGGTTCAGAAAGTGCAAATATTCTCTGTTTTATCACACAGAGGAAGACACTGACATTCTGCTGCAGTTGCTACTGGCAACCTGCCACACACAATATAATGGCCAAAACAGCTGCAGGATATTCATCCATTCTCTGGCTCCTGCAGCCCAAGGCCATATAAACATTCTGGCTGTGTAATTTTATAAACAGTGTCCTTTCCAAGCCAGTTTCCTATATTAACTTATTATAAAGAACTATGCATGGAAATAAATTAAAAAAATAAAACTAGCACAATGAGGTTGTTTTTGTAATGGGAAGAGAAATAGAAATGAAGAAAGATCTTAATAGTTAGATATCAGCATGAAGCACACAGAGAGCTGACTTCCTAATAAAATTACGCTGCAAATGTAGAGTAGTTCATAGGTTCTCTGAAAATCTGGTTCTGTTTGTATTGCAAAACATCATCATTGGGAACATTTTTTCTTCTGACAAGAAGCACACACTAAGAATCATAAAAAAACCGCAACAACAAAAAAACACCCTACAGTTTTGCCTCTTCCTAAATACATTTAAAGCACTGATCTTTTGTCTTTGCTATAACACCTCAGCCTGCCACTCATTACTTTGGAAAATGATGATAATTTCATTAATCAGGGGAAAAGGGAGAGAAAACCTTAGTCTCTAATAATTAAAACTGTTGATAAGCTACATTTAGTGATGCTAAGGACTGCAAGCTAAGTCTCATGGAAATGGATTTGTCAGGTTATGCTTGTTTCTGATATCAGCTACTAATCTTTGGACTTTTTTGGACAACACAGGCCTTGCTCCTGTTCTCACATTACAAATTGCAAGAAGTTTGCTGTGGACTAGCCAAAAGGATTTCCATTTAGCAGTATCCTGGAGTATATAATGCTGACACACAAATTTAAGGCAATGAGCAAACAAGTCACAGCACAGACAATACAGGATCTTGTGTAAAAATAAAATTAAGCTCCAGTGAAATAGAGTTCCCTCCACATGTCTCTTTTCATCTGTTTTTTTTTTCCTAGCTGACAAAGCTACCTGCAGATTAGGAAGAAGTAGAACACTGATGTGCATTTAGTGAAAGTGTATTACATGGGATGGTCCTCCATCCTAAGGAATCCTGATGCACACTGGCACAGAAGAGGGACTGGGAACATCACACTGCAATGATTACAAAACAGGTTGAGGCTTCTGGAAGGAGAAACTCAACACTGGTGACATCCTGAGTCAAGAGAGAGGTTTGTACTCATAGTACTGCCTGGGAGAAGCATTAGGTCAAGTGAGGAAAGCCAGGTCAGAGGCAAAAATAACAAAAAAAAAACAAAAAAAGAGAATGATATTCAGATAAATATAGAAAGATTTTGTCTTCTACTCTGTGGCTAACTGTAGAATATACATCTAAATTCCCAAATAAAAAGGAAAGAAGTATCCCTTTTTCCATCCCGTTTCACTATTACATACTCAAAAAAATCCCAACAGTAAAAATGTCAAGTGATGTTCTGTGTCTTGAATGGTGGGTTTTGTATGACCAATTATATTCACAGGACAAGGCCTGTGTGCTACTCTGACTCATTTTAGCTACCAGCTACACTTCAGTTTTGTGACTGAACTGAGGTTTATTCAAGCCCTGGATCATTTTGTGCCCACAGGCATGACTGTTTAAAGTGTATATTTATTGAACTGTTTTTCTGTTTTTATGAGCTCCATTGAGACTATTCCCATAGCGCAGGAATATAGAAGAAGGGAAATAGACCTTAAAAACAAAGATACAAAGACCTTGCAAGTAACATAAGAAAGTCTGTTAGGGCTGTCAGTCTGGATGTTTTTCTATATTGTGAATTGTATCATTTAATAGCCATGAAAAGTGAAAAAGCTCCAAAGCGACAGGTTATTACATATTTCCAAAGTAAATCAAATCAGTTAGGTACCATAGGTTCTGTTAGTCCTCAGACACCAGAAATTTCCTGTAGTTCTCAAAGGTCACCTAACCCTTCTCCTTTTCCATCCACAAGTCTTCAGTTTGTTTGCACTGAATAGTGCACAGGGACCCAGCACCAAGAGCAAGACCACATTGCTGCACGTTGTCCAGACAAGCACTAAAAATAATCGGGTTGCTCAGGCAGAACACACCTCTCCAGCTCTGGAAGCATTCCCTAAATGCCTTGGCTATAGTACAAATCCCCCATCATCACCTGTCTACCCTCAGAGATGGATTCACTGATGAGACTCTAGTTGACCAGAGGAGCTGATCAGCTACTACATAGCTCTGAATTGCATTATGTGTCAGACATAACTGCTTTACTCTTTCCTATTTCTAGGCAGTTTCCCTCTTTGTAGGTGAAGGCAGCCACCAAGAACGCACCTAAATGCTCTAAAATGGAGAGAAGCAGGAGCCTTACTTGGACAATCCAAGTTGTTTGTGGTGTTGGTAGGCTCTCTGGTGCCTGCAGGCACACGTGAGTTGGGCCTTCACTATTTGGGTGTCACAAGGGTTAGGGTAAGGCTCTTACAGCAGGCAGTTTGCATATGGCCACCACTGATGTTTAAATGAACTAATACAAATGCACCCTTTTCCTGCATACTGATTGTTATCACTTGTCTTGAGCCAAATTAATTCACTGAAATTCAGTCTCATACAAAGGAATTAATTTCACTCCTTCCACATCTTTCAGTGAGCAAATTCTGAAAGCTGAGGGCCTATCTTCTCAGGAAAACACTTCAGGGAGAGATGATGTAAACTATCAAATTATGATACATTCTTTTCTGTTCTTATATCAATTGCTAAATAACAATAGAGTTGAACAATATGATTTGATTGCCATTAGTTGTACTGGAGCTTGAAATCTATTAAATCAATGGTAGCTCATACTGTTCTTTCATTGCTTCAGATTCCTTACAAACTCAGGAAAAAGGTCTCACAAATTTTAAATATTTTTTTTCCTTTGGCAAGGATAATATCTCAAATTCTGTGGAACAAACAAAAGCTCTGTACTACCTTTCCCCCTTTCTGTCAGACAGCTCTTCACACATTTAAACAGAATGTCACCTCATTTGTGAAGAACTGCATTAAAACACCCAGCACATCTTTTGATGCCAGGATTACATATCCCAAAATTATTTTCATCTACTTAATTAGTCTCATGACCAAATGATTTAATTATTTTCTCCTTGTTGCTTAAGGAACAAGTTGCAAAAAAGCAGAAACACACAAGTAAAATTTGGACATCTTGTTTACATAGAATTCTAAATGCATCATCATTTAGAAATATCTGGAAATAGTAAGGAAGAAAACTAAAGTAATAACTCATGAATTTTATAGAGCTTAGTTAGACAAGTGACATTAAAAGATCAGGTCTACATACAAACCAAAGTATATGCATTACTAGAGATACATAAGGTACTTAAATTTTATAAAGCAGTTACATGTTAGGAATATCCTAACAGTAAGTCATGACATAGGCATCATGACATAGGCATCATGACATAGGCAAATAGAGGCCTGCAACAATACCTACTGTATTTTTAGTTTTGAGACATGGCAAGGAAAGTGGCTTGGAAATTTATTTGGGAAAAAATTCTCAGTAACTACAAATAAAGTATAAAAACATCACAAAGTATTTAAGTTCAATGATCAACTCCAATATGGTTGTGAGAATGAAAATACCTTAAGGTGAAGGAAACAAATTCCCTTTTGGATCCATAAGTAATGATTTTTTTAAACTTAAATCATTACAAAAGTGCTCTCATACTCTCATTTGTCCTGCAATGTCTTGTGGCACTATCTGTTTAAAATTTTACCACTCTCTAAAAGTAAAAATAAACACTGAGTAACAGCCAGAGACATTAGAACAGTAGTAGTTTCTCAGAAAACTGTAGTATTTTCTACTGTTTATATAAATAGTAAAAACATACCTTTCATTTTGAATCACATTTTTGATTAACAAATAATCTCAGCCTTCATGACTACTAACAAATTTAGATTTTTAAAATCTTGTCTTTTGCTAAATCTATTAGAATAAAATTCCCCTTTTCACAGAACTCCATAAATTTTCCTCACAGAAGAGAAGACCAAATATTGTATTTCCTATAGTACAACTGCATTCTCACAAATCCCAACTATTCTGTTGCTAATATTATCTCCAGAACAATCACCTCACACACAAACCCTGTATGTTACACATATACATTAATGACTAAGCAAACTCAAGTGCACAAGTAAACATGCATGAAACAATGTCAGCACAAAACTGTAATTCTAGAGAAATTATTTGAAAGAAATTATGCAGTGTGTAAAATAGAAAGAAACCTGCAATAAAAAGACATTTAAATGTCCAGAGGACAACACGTTCTGCCCATTCACTACCAAAGGAAACTGTTTGAACAGATTTGCCAAGACAATAGAACAGGGAGGTAGGGTGGTTTGAGTCATATTCTGTAGGATTATAAAAATTCCACTTTCAGAGTCAGGCATGAGAGAGAAGCCAGTATTTAAATTCTGCAGTCAGTTATAAGTGGTACTTTTTGCATATAAAGAACCCAAAGCCCCTTTCATTAGATATGGGGAGCAAATATCTAATTCATAATTTAAAAGAAGATACAATCATACTTTTCTTTACAGTGCTGATCAAATGAATCCCTGAATCATATATTTGACACATGCCAGGCACCTGCTAGGGCAAGAGCTGGCACAACTGGTGACAAATAAAGAATAATGCATGGGCAGGCTGCTTACAGGCTGTCACTGCTCTGACAAGTGATGATAAAGGGAAGCATTATGTCTCTTCTAGTGACAGCCTGTATACAAATTCTCCATTGTAATTGTTCTTTATGGGCCTCCTCTGTCTTAATTTAAAGTCTGGAGAAGTATTTCTAAAATAATAGCAGGGAAACAATTGCTTGGTCATAATAATTAAAGATCTACTCAAGCAGAGTACCCATTTACTTAATTTGGTGCCCAGAAATAAATTGGAAACCAGGGTTCTCTATTTGTCAGGAACAAAATCACGTAGTAGCAAAAAGCAGAACTGAAATTCTTCTCTCATGTTGGGATGCATACAGAGAGTATTTCATAATCACATTAGTACCCATGTTATCATGTGACAAGAAATGTTCCTCCAGGGTTATTGAGAATGTGTTAAGTGAGACTTAAAAGATTACATGAAAGCTGGTCTTCAGGATGTGGTTGACTGCAGCATGGACCATGAAAAAGGAAGAAAAATACAAAGAAAAGAAAGCATTTTGTTAAGTCCCACTTCTGTCTGACTAGGCAAGTCCACCCAAATCTTTGCCTGTAACAGAGCCCTTCTCCACATCTGTAGCACCTCAAATTTCTGTTCAAAAGTAGTACTAGCAATTTCTGTTAAGGATCACTGACCAGCAAACGATCAAATAATTAAGAACAGCAACAGAGTCTACTAAATGCCTGGATAAACAATTTGAACTAAATCTGTTTATTTCTAACCTGAATTGACTGAGAGGTACGTAATTCCATTCCATGTTCTGCCATTCCCAACATGAACCATATGAAAATAGTCCAAAAATACCTTAACAGTAATAGAAAAAGTATATTGGCCTCTCCTGTTATCTCAGCACAGGCACATATGGAAGGAAGTAATGTGGCCAAAACTATAGTAGTCCGTGGCCTTGGTAAAGGCCACAGACTTGGGTAAAACAATACACAAACAGCTATATCTCTTGGTGAAAATTAAAGCAGTAAAATGGCTATCTTGCCTTGAAACAGCCACAAGGTCAGCTTCTTTGAGGCTAGCTCAATAAGATTTTTCTCTATCTTTTTTACTCTCTGGCCAGCAACAAAGAGCTTTGTGCCAATATGCACAGACAAACCTGCAGGTACACTTCTGCACCTCCATGGCTCTCATAGTAAGAAGAACCTCTATCACCTTACTATGTCCCCTTATGCAAGATGGGATTATCTTCCCAGGTAAAATTAGCAAGGATATTCTCATTTTGTTTCCTGAAGCCTTGAGCATACCTTTTTCCCAGAACAGCTTTATCTTTTGATAACTGACTTAAGCTTGACACAAAATACATAAAGGAAACGGAGTGGCCTATGGTTATTCACTCATTCCTTGTTTTCTGCTGCAATTGACAAAATAGCCCTCTCCAGTGCACTGCCATTTTTTTTATTTTCACTGCCTGTATGTTTGCTACCATAAAAGCAAATCAGTCTGAATAGAGAATACAAGGTGAGCCTATGAATCTGGGTACATAATACTCCTTTATTCTAGTTTCCCTTTAAGTTTCTTATTTGAGGAATGTTGATTAGAAGTGCTGGTTAACCACCGCATAGTTGCCCAGTCTATACCAGATCAGCTGACACTTTTCACAGCCAAGTCAAAGTCTACAAGAAGGACAAGTCCCCTGGTTATAACTCTGGATAAACTAATCCACTTCTGCACTGCCCTTCTTGTGAGTAAGTCTTCTGTAAAGTCAAAACTGAATCCTCCAGGCTGCATCCTGGGGTTGATGCTTCTTATTATACCATCTGTCAGCATCAGGAGGAATTTAGTTTTGTGATCCCTGCAATTCTCATACCAGTTACTGTGGGCAGATGTTAGAGCACCATTTAGCTGCTGTTTTGCCAGACTAAACAAGCCCAGGTTTGTCAGCCTCTTCTCAAAGGTCACATACTTTTGGCCCATGACAATTCTGCCAGTCCTCAGCTAAGTTGATTCCAGCTGTAGTTCTTCTTGAATTGCAGGGCCCAAAACTGGATGTAGAATTACAGCTCTGTGCAGAATCAACATTGTAAAATGCGTAATTTAGTTTTATCTGCTTACTCTCATCCTAGGATAGCACAATCCAGTTTGCCTTCCTGGTGATACAAGGCCAACACTTTCTCCAATTCACTTGGTATCCACTATGACCTTTGCAGGTCCTTACATCACACCAGATAGCCAGTTTGCATCTTTACTGGTACGTGGAGTTATTCACTTAGGTGCAGAACCTATCAATCAATCCTTGTTGAACTTAATGAGATTTCTTTTGCCCAATCCTTGAGCTTCCTATATTATTTGATGCCAATAACTTTCTCCATTTTTGTATCATACATGTATTTGCTGAGAGCACACTGTCTCATCATGCAAGTTATCAGTGACTAACACTGACCTCAGCATTTACCCAAGCTATTCTGCCAATTAGTCCTTACTAAGGAAATCTGGAGGAAGGATGGGGAAGTTTTCTGCCAAACAGATTTTAGCAGATCTGATCCACAGCTGTTCCAGACAACAAGAAGTTCTAGAAGCAGACAGATAGTGTGGAAACTACTGGGTATGGTAAGTTCTGATACAGACTGATAAATAAGAGAAAAATTCATAGCTACTTAATAGCAATTGGCTAAGAGCCATCTTATTTTAGCACTAGGTAACCCATTCTTTCCAAACAGGTTTGCACACCAAAGACTAAGATCACTTGAGATCACCATGTAGTTATTGCTGATCTGGAAGTAGCACTGCTTAGAGAGACACTTGTGCCAAACACTCAGAAACTTGTTTTGGCTGTGATGTTGGGGTTAACTGGCTTGAGTCAAGCTAAAATGCAATCTCTTTTTTCTGATATTAATAATGAGTCAAGCTAAAATGCGGTTTCTTTTTCTGATATTAATAATGACTCAAAGTCCTTGCATGATATACTACAAGGCCATGGAGAGTATCCTGAATGTGCAATAGTTCTGTTCATTTCTTGCACTTCAATGACTATGAACTCCCAGACAGCACCCTCATTTTGACGTTCAATTTCAACTACAGCCTGTTAAAGTTGAAAGAATCTCCAAAGTCCATAGTAAATGCACATTCTTTTGCCACAACCTGAAAAGGTCAGCATTTTTAAGAGCAAGAAGCTGAACAGAGCTGATGAATACAGCTTGATTTAATTCAGGATAGACTTAAGGTAAACTTCTCTGAACAAACCTGTTTTGTTGTGCATGGGCTTTCATATAGTCATGAAAGGAGTGACGGGGACTGCAGAATCTGTGAGGCAAGCTGGATTTGCTGAGACTTCTCCAACTATAGCTCCATTCAATAGAGACATGCAGAGATCCTGGTACCTCTTTGTTCCATTTCCCTGAGCCCAGATAATTGTGACTTACAAGTTGTTCTGTCACCAGCAGAGAAGTGCCTTTGTCAACAAGATGAGTGTTCAGGTAATTGAAAACCTAGATATTAGGTGTGGTGACTGCTTACACAGATGTCACTGACACATCATTAAACTCTTGAGGTACTTTTTCATTCCAGATTTTTGAACAGGAAAAGGAGTGAAACACTTCATTTTTAGGTTGCAGTAATGCAGCACAGTAAGCTGAACCACCTCATAAGCCGCTAGGGCTGACTTGATAGTTTGTTGGTAGTACTGACACAGCTCCAAATTTTCCTTCCTTATAAGGAAACAGTGAAAGATTTTTTAATGGATTTATTCCAACTGCCAGTTGTATGAGGTGATTCTTGAAACTTTCAATGTCATTGTAGTATGGTAGGATGTCTTTCCCACAGCTGATAGTAGGCTCCTTCATTTGCAGAACATTTTGCTCCCTGGAATTGCTTTACCACAAGAGCAGCATGGATGATGGAATAAATTTCAACCAGATTGGGAAGAATTTCTTCCCAGTATCATCTTGGTAGCCCTGAACTTCATGTGACCCACACAAATGTGCTCAGGGACACGTTGCCCACCCAGGGGATGAGAAGGAAGGCAGAGGAGGTTGCAAAAGCTTTTTAAATGGACAATTTTTTTTACAACAGAGACTTTACTGTGGATGCACACACTTGTTTTGGCACTTTCTTACACCCCTAATTCAATTAGTGTTACTGTGGCTACAGCTTAAACAAGAATTTGGATAACTGGATTACCTATCAGGAAAACTATTTCAGTATACAGTAAGATAATGCAGAAATGTACAGCTGCCTTTATAGGTCATTCTCTGAACACAATTACGTAGCACAGACCTGTCAAAAGAGTGACCTTGCTGCATTAAAATTTGATTATTTTTAACAAGTCTGTTACTACAGAGGTATTAATACAGTAATTTGTCCCCAAGGGAAATATATTGTCAGGTTTCTTCCAGGTTGCAAGGCCAACTAGAAGGTTATTTGGAAGTGAATCCATGAAAGAGAAACTTTACTTGAGATCAATACATTACTCACAAATGCTATCCTCCTTCTTTCACAGTCACAATTTTGCATCCTGACAATATTGATTCTTAAAAATTGTAAATTATGACCTGTCAAGCAGCACTTCCTTTTGTAATGTATTTTTAACACTGGAAACAGCCTTGCAGATTTTGAGACTTGTCTTTAGACTGACATTTTCTCTGTTTTGCCTGAAACTATCTTTGACATACTTTTAGTTCTTCCTCCAAACTGTACCACTGACTTTTGCAATAGGTGCTGTCTCCAGAGAACAGTTTTCTCTCATTCCACTCTTCTTAACCTCTCAAATGCCAAGGACAGATTGTATTGTAGAACTGGTGAAACACCACTGTGAGGATGGCACTGACCTTATATTTGCAGAGGAGCGTAACACTGGTCCTTGGGAGGACTGGAAATAGGAGTCACAGAACACA
>VZTT01069746.1:10273-23586 GCA_013400855.1 Buphagus erythrorhynchus
TATTTTCTTTGAAAGATCACAGATGAACTCTCCATCTTTTCTGTCTTGTGTACTCTGCTGGATGGCTTCTTCCAGCTGGGACTTAGACCCTAACAACCTGAGACTGGACGTAGGTGCAGGTCCACAGGAAAGGCAAAGGACTTGAAGCGGAAAGAAGAGCATTAATTGCAGTAGTTACTGGAAATTCACAGAAGGACAGATGAAAACTTGAAAGGAGGGGGAGGAGGAGGAAAGGCCCGTGATCTGCAGACAGAGGCAAAAGAAGAGATCTGTGAAAATGGTAGTGCAGGATTTATCCAGACCAGACTGAGTAGAATCCAAGCAGTCAGGTTCAGGCTATTTTTTTAATCCTCACTCATGTTTCAGTAGCTTCTTTCAAAATTCTTTGTTTGCATTCCTTTTGCAAATATTCATGGGTAGTTCTTGCTGCTATTACACAACCACCTCACAAGCACAAAAGTTCATTTGAGTTCTGAAAATGCATGGCACAGTTTTTTGGTTTGTCATGGTATCACAGAGTGCTATTTGCTCCATTCTTATTTAATGATTGCCTCCCAGTGCAGAACATTTATAGTAAGGCATAAAATCCTTTATGAAAACATGAAAGGGGGAAGTAAATCTGCCTTTCTACTACTTGCCCTGCCTTTGAGAGACTCATGCTTTAAGAATGCAAGTATTAAATTAATGTTTTACAAATCTTATACTTGGATTAAAGATCTTGACTAAACTGCTGCTGGTTGATAAAGCTGGTCAGACAGAAAGAAGATGCCACCATCTGCTCTGCATGTTTAGATTGAGCTGCCAGGAGGAGAGCACTGCTTCTCCAGCCTACACAAAGTGTCCATAGCAGTAAGATTATGATTGGTTCCACAGACACATAGGGGTTTCTTTGTTTTTCAGGTGTGATAGTTACTTAAAACTTACTGTAATTTAACGATTTAGTGGTCTGAAGTGCTTTTGAGTCGAAATAGGATAGCTGGATTTAAACCTAAATAACTTATTTTCTGACTATTATTAGCATTTTAAGACATACATTTCCTAGAAAGTATAAAATATTCTGTATTTTATGTGTGATGAAGAACAATGGCATTCATATAGGAAAATCTATATAGATATTAGCCTTTCTGCTCAAAGGCTAGATCCTGCTAAGTCCATATTGGCCTTAATATATTCTTTTGCACAGATTTAACAGAATTTTAATCTACAATGCAGAAATGTTTCCTTCTTGCTTCATATTCAATAACAAACTAGAGTTTTCTCCAACAGATGGTAAAAGATTCTTTTGAATGATCAGTTCCTTGCTGGCTGTGATAAATGTCAAGGAGTTCACTGTTTCTGTTCTTATCCCATACTCTGTAAAGATAAGACTCCGATGCTTCAGAAGTTTTGTTCAGGTTCCTGTGTAGTTTTTAGGAGTATTTCTGTTATTTCCAGTAGGCATTGAAACATGCAGGCTACTCCTGCTTGGGAGTAGCTAAGAAATTTCTGGCGTCCCTCCATCACCTCTCCCACTTCTTCCAGCTAGACATCATCTATTTCTTTGGGCCTCTTACTGCTTTTTCCCCACTCTTAAATGTGCACTTATGCCCCTCTCAGACACAGAAATTTAGGCTGCCTGAATATTTGGAATATATGGAAAAATGCCATGTTGTCACACAGTCTTCAGCAATAAGCTAATTTCTGACCGTCTCTAACTAACCAATTAGTGATTTACAATGAATAGTCCTGAGTTGTGGCTGCAGCTACTCAAAAAATAAGGTCCTAACCACTGTGACTAAAGGCGGCAGCATGTGGCATTGGGGGGTTAGGGGCAGAGGAAATGTCCTTGTTCCTGTGCTCTTAGGTATCCCTCCAGTGGATATGAGGAGAAGGAGGGGGTGGGTAGGGGGAGACCCAACCACAAACCAATGAGCTGTGATTGAAGTCAGTGACGGAGTGACCACAGGAGTCTCTGCCACCCTTCTCATCAGAGGGTCAGTCCCCAGAGCAGCTGCCCACTGCAGTGCAGCTCACTAAACATGCGTGGCCTCGTGCTGGATGAGTGCCTCTGCCTATGAGATGTTGGCTGGCTGTGGCAGGTTTCCCAGGAAAAACAAAAGGATTCCCATGGGCTGAAAGCCTGCAAAACCTTTACTGGCAGCAGTAAAGGTGCTTCTGCTGCCCAGAAATTTTGAGCCATAGTAGTGATTGGAGAAACAACCTGGAAGAGAAAACTCAGGAGAAACATGTTGTTTCCTTCCACAAATTAAAAGAAAAAGGAAACCCCAACCTGCTTTGTCCAATGACAAGCTGTACCACAGAGCTAAAGCCATCACAGAGGGTATTTCAGAGTCTTGCCTTTCAAAGAGAGATGGTTGCACCCAAGTGGAGGTGGGGACAACAAAATGAGCAAAATACAATAGTACTGCTGGCAATCAAAAGGTCACTTTGAAGAGCAGGAAGATTATCTGTGAGCTGTCACATGAATAACATGTGAGTTTAAGCAGCCTCACCATGGGAAATTACCACCACTTTTTGGGGAGGCTGCTTCTGCCACTTACTTTCATGCTGAATCACCTTTTTGATTAGCTCTGCTGACACATAGAAAAGGCACATGGATTTTTTTTTTCTTTCTTTTCTTTTTTTTTTCTTTTTTTTGCAAGACTTGTCAACAGAAAGTGCAGATGAAAACCTGGATGTCAGTTCTCCATCTTGTCCCTGTCAGCTGCTGGCTCTTTGTTTTGGGTAGTTTGATGTGGCTGTTGCTTCAGTAAAGAAATGTAAATTCTGCTGAGAGGATTTTCCATCTCTGACAAGACATATTGTTCATGTAATCCTGATTTTTACATTTGTTATGAAAGTATTACATAGTAAAGATCTAACCTGGTAACACCTACTTCAAAACTTCCATGGCTGTCTGAATCTGAGGTTTCTTTCTTGGGCTACAGAAAGAGCACTTTGTAGACTTTCTTCAGTAGACTCATCTGTGCCTGATTGAGAAAAATATTGCTGTTATATTTTCATTCAAAATATGTGGCTTTGCCCCAGAACAAAGTATTTCTGACAATAGAAAGCCCAGCTGCCTCTAGTGCCTCTCTCTGTAAATGCCGTTACTGTAGCATAAAAATTTTCATTTTCTGAGTGTGAAATCTTCACAAAATCAGGGTCCTAATCACAGTGNAATCCGTAATGACAGCTACTCCCTGGGAAAAGGAATGAAACTAACTCAGTAACAGCCACCTTGCAAACAACTTTTGTCAACACAGGAAACAACCATGTCCTGGAGGAGAAACCACTATTTTCTAAGTTAAACTTAAACTAAAAGAACATACTGGCCATATATACATGCCAGGACTTTTCCAGCACTCTGAAGTCATTAAACTGCTGATAAAGTTAAAATTTTGGCATGTTTTCTTACATGTAGATAACCTCAAATAATGTCCCTGCTTAGTATAACTGTCTAGGATTAGCTTAGTACTTCAAGAAAAATAAAAAGTTTAACTGAAACTTTGGGCAATGGTAACACCTAACATACAAGAAATAATATATTTTGATCAATTTCTGACACTGATGGAATTTTTCCTTCTTTTTTTTCCCCCATCAGGATGACTTTATTTCAGTCTTCAGACAGGCTGAAAGACAGGAAAACGCGCTGTCCATAGTGAATTGTGGAATGCTAGTCCTCTTCCATCCAGGCATAGACACCATTGTAGATCTGAGTATTTTATTTGGAGGCATTGGCTCAACTACACTCAGTGCAAGAAAGCCCTGTAAGACTTCCTCATAGGAGGGTACTGGATATTTTAATGTATTTTACCAAAATTTAGGAGTCATAAAGTGAAGCATGGGGTTTGCTTGACTGTGCCAGTAGAGATCCCATTGCCAGCTTCTTACAATCTGTGTTTGACCTGTCCTCTCAAATAACAGGTTATTTCTTGATATAACTTACACTGATTCACTTATATTTCTCAGATATTTCACAGTATCTTTAGCTTCCTGTTACTTATAAAGAGCTGTGTGTTCACTTTAGTCTGGGTTTTTTTTTTTACCAGGCAATGGAATGATCAGATGCTGAATGAAGGTTGTAGACTGGTGATGGAGGAAATTTTTCTCCCTCCACCAGGTGTGGGTGGAAAAGTAGAATATCCAAGAGCTCTGCTTGTCAGCTTTCTTTTCAGATTCTATCTGGAACTGTTAAAATGAGTATTTTGCCCTTCTAACTTTTCATTCTTAAGCCTCTACTAATTGTAAAATGAAGCTGCTGAAACATTTGATGCTGTGGGCAATCTTTTATGTTTTTATAGATTTCCTGGTATTTCACGGTGCAGATGAACTCCTTGCCCTCAAGGTGTTGTGTAAATCAGGCTGTCCTGACACAGCTCAAACAAGGACACAGCTTTCAGAGATGCATGAGCTCAGCAGAATTTAGTTAAACTGTCCAGTGGGCCTCAGGACAAATAAATGAAATAACCTACTGCAGCATCTCTGTGATTGTTCAAGCCTGAAAGAACTATTTACAAAGCTGCAGTATGAAAAGGAGAGGTGATTGGTATGTGAAAAAGTTTGTTCATTGGAAGACTTCAATTTAAAAATTTTCAAATTTCATAATGAATTTTTACTCTTTTTTGTTTTGTTTTGTTTTGTTTTGTTGCAAAATTTAAAAACTTTTTAAATCAAATTTGTGCTTCTTCTTAGCAGTTTGCCACTAAAAACTTTCAGCATCAGCCAAGAATTTGTTTTTTGTCCTGTAAGAGATTAAAAAGGTATGTTTTACAGTGTACTTTTTACTCGGTAAAAGCTAAACCAAAACATAAATGTTGAAAGATTTTCATGGTCCCTGATAATAGTTTGTTTCAAGTTAATGTGAACTATCAGCAGTTCAACAATAAAGAGCACCAAAAATTTATTTTAATTAAGAAGGTCTGAAATGCTTTCAATTACAGGCTGACTTTGAAATAATAAGAGGGGATTGATGATGAGAATTTAAATAGCAAAAAGATGGATGAAACCATTTTTCAGTCCAGTCAACACTGGCCAGAATAGTAATTTACCTGTCTCTTTAGCAAGATGGGCAAGAAGGAATTAGAATGATTCCTGACTGTATTCCTGACTTCAGATGCATTTTCTCTGAAGTAAACAGTATGAAATATGATTGTTTGAAGCAGTGGTGATGATGAAGTCTGCAAAGAGGTGGCTTGCTTCACTCTTTTGGGCTCATCCACCTCAATTCTGTCAATCTTCTCCATATAGATTCTGACTTCTGATGATTTTTTTCTGCTCTGCTTTTTAATACTTCAGACTGTTCCCAAGTAAATGTCATGTCACCCTTTAGTGGCTTCACTTCTGATTCCTATTACTCCTGCATGAACACGTGTTTCAGGAATAACCACCAGACCACTATTGTCACTCAAGGATGGCATAAAGTTGAGGGTAAAGCAGAGAATTTGTAGAATTAACTTTTATGCTGTGCTGACAGATTCTCCTCTCTTTAATGAAAATGATACAAAAGTGGGTGTCTTGGTTAGATAATATGGCTGTAATCTTCTTGTTGAGAAAAGACTAATTCTGTCTTAGATATATTGGTCAAATCCTCCTAAAATTAGTGACAATCAGTTACATCCTGGACAATCACTTTTATTCAGTGGCGAGTGTCTTCTCCTTGAGAAAAGTGTATTTCAGACAAGTTGCATTGCTTGTATGAGTAGTGACATTGATGATGATGGGGTCAGAATCATGTATAAATAATGATAAATTAATATGGAAATAATAATAACATATGAATGGTATGAAGTTTTGGGGGAAAAAAAGCTAACAGATCCCAGTTAACATTAGAGTTGGATTGTAAGCCTGTAGCAAACAACAGTTTCAAATAATGTATGTTAATTTCTACATGTTTAGTATTAGCTTTTGCAGTTCATCTCTGGCTTGCATTTTTTAAGCTTTTCTTTTTGTCAGCCTGACAAGTTAAACCTCTATTTACATCTTTGGAAGTACTGTCAGAGGAGGTATTTTCAAAATGCAGTGTCAGTATTTTAGTGACACTGACTGTGTGCTGTAAACAATCCCTCAGTTCCATTTGGCTTGCTGTTTTAGTGCGTGCTTTATCTCCAGCTGCAGATGCAACATGCAGTTCTATATAGGGATTATCATATCTGGCATCAGATAATCAAAATAGTTTACAGAGCTGTTTTTACATTTCCACTATTCTTTTAAAGACTAGATTGTGCTTTCATTGGCATTTTTAGTTGTTTGAAAAGTTTTTATTTGTTTGTTCCTATAGCAACTCTATTTTTCTGCCCTGGAGTCTTAAACCTGATAGCTTTTAATAGATAGTTAGTCATAGAAAATAGGCATTTTTTTAATATGCATTTTGATAGGTAAAATTCTGGATGTTCACCTTTGCAGGAATTGGTGGCTTCAGCTTTAAACCTCCAGTCCAAAAAAATTATGTGTGCCATGTGGAACATATTTGGAGCATTTGGGGGGGAAGGTACTAAACCGTCACTATTTGTTGTAATTGCAGTTTCGGCAGCCAACAAGTAGGTTGATTTAACTAAATCAAAGGAGTGATTTAACTAAAATTAATTAAAGATGACAACACTAAATGAAAAAGGAACTTCAGTCCTGAACCCTTCTTGGAGGGTTATCCTGATGACATCATCTTTTTTATCTCTTTGGCAGTAAACCTTGGACAGAGGCTTGAAAATTCTCTGGCCTCTTGGCAATGATATTCGCTTACTCTCTGAAAGCCAGAACAGAGGCAGTTTCCCTCTGGTCTGATCTGTACAAATCCCAACAAAAAAACTCAGGCCTCTCTGAGGCATGGTGGCATGAATTTCACTCCAGTTTTTCAGTGAAAATGGTTCTTACCCTAATACATAGGTATGCTCATATCAGCCCTTTGTGCCACAGCTCTCCTGTACTTTGACTTCCTTGCCTTTCCCTGTCCTGTCCGTTCTTCAGGGAACTTGAATCTCCCTGTTGAGAAGCTAAAGAGAAGACTACTGAAAAGCTCATTTCCTCTACTTTGTTACTGTTGCCAAAAAAACCCGAAAACAACAAAAACGCAAGAAGAACTTGCTGAATCAGCCTAACCTCAGGCATGGTAGGTTAATAAGAAACTAAAACTTAGAATGGGTTGATTTATTGCCACCCCTAGGAGTTTGGCCGTGTACACGTATAGTCATTTGCAGTCTCCATCAAGAGGCTGTAATAAAAGGGGGTTTTTCTAATGTTCCTTTGAAGAGTGGGTGTCCACTCCATTTTGTCCTGAAAAGAAATAGAGATGTGTTAATCACTGGTGGACGGCACCCTGCCTTTGGAAAATAAAAAGTGAGTGACATGATAAGGTATTTTGCCCAGTTACTGGCTAGTAGTTTCTTCTGAGGCAAATCAGCATAATTTCATTCACATCAAGACACAGCAGAAAAGCAAAGTTCTCCCCTTCTGAAATCTTAACCCAGCACCAACCTTCCCCAGTTCTAAGAGTACCCTGATGAATGCCATGAATAAAAACAAAAGCTATCATCCTAGAGCCTATGCAACATCCAGAAAAAGCAGAACCATCCATCCCTTTTTTTACTTTGGAATACTGCTAAGATCCTAACTGCCCTATCCATCTGCAGATGGATAAATATGTAACTCAGAATTGAATATGAGCCACTTCTCAGATATAAAGCCAGCTCTGCAAGGTAGTGCAAGATCCAACTTGTAGTAAACTCTTACTTTTTGACTTCTAAATCCTCACACTAAGAATAAATAGGTAAACAGTGCCAGCACTGAAATTAAGTGATGGTGGCAGGTGTATGAATTGAGCACCCTAAAACACTCTGGGACAAGAAGAAGTCCCTTTGGGGACTTTCCCTCTGGGAAAGTTGGCTTTTCTGTGGACTCTTGCATGAGTGGTAGAGTTCTGCTGATGACTGTTTCTGGGAGAGATTGCTTGTATTTTTAATTTTGCTGAGGATACTGTTCAACCCTGGTTATGATTACAATAGGTTTAGAATTGGTTTAAGAAAGGAGGAAAATTTCATTTTTGGTTAAATCTTGCATTAACCATAAGACAAGGAATGGGAATTGTGATTGACATATGTCAGTAGCATATGTATCTCATATTCTTCTGGGTATCCATTACCTGACTATTACCCTCTCTGGAAGTGCAATACAGTACCAGCTCTGGCTGGTTTTCACGTGCCACGTCTTCTCTCTCACACAGATGGAACACCTAACCCACAACTTGTGGACTATGCCCTTTTATTCAAATTTCATCCAGAGTTACTGAAGTTATTTGGATAACCACTGGTGTGCTTTGCCTCTGCTTTCTTCAAAATGAGGATGGTAAGAAAATGCACCCTCACCCTTGAGTTCTCTGAGTCTTTCCAGAGTAATGCCTTCAATTTAATCTGCTCTTCCCATGTCTTGCACTTCCCTCACTCCAAGGGTTGGCAGGACAAAGCAGTAGCCTGCTGGAGAGTGCTTATTTTTGTAGAATGAGGCAGGAGCCAACTTCCCTCCCCATATCAGTCCCAGCCAACAATGATTACACAAGTGTTTCTGCAGAAAGCAGGGCAAGATGGCAGTGATGACATTGTTTCCTGACAATAGCCACTTCACAGGTTTTCCATTGCACTCATCCTTTGGCACTGTAAAAGGAGATACATCTGGAGTTGCTTAATACCTTGTCACTAGGCCCAAATTTCTGTTAATTTATAAGTTAAACAGGGAAAAAAGGGAATAAAAAATTAAAGTAGTAAAGCACAGGAGCAATTATGAAATAAAGAGCAAGATTTTACCAGCCATTCTCCCATCAATGCATATCCAGTCAGAGAGCAAACTAAAAAAAAACACTTTGGGAGACTGGAAAATAGGAAACATCTGATGAAACTGTGTCAAGGTCCATTACTTAAAGCTTTCTGTTGTAATGCACTAGATGTATTGAAATGGTAGAATCTGTGACCTCTACAAGCCCCCGTGGTCTGGTCCCTATCCCCTCTGGCCATGCTTGGTTGGCTGAGATCCAATTTCCTCCCGCCCCCTTCCAGACCCTAGAAAAGGCCCATACCTCCTGACCTCTTCCTCTTTTCGCTCCTGGAAATCCACAAGAAATAAACATCTGAATCTCCCTGGGGGGGGAAAGAGCCTCCGTTTGCTATCTTTTGCTTACGTTCATGTATCAGCTCCTAGAGACCTCTCCCTAACATCTGAGCAAGCCGGGAACAAGAGAGGGGTCTCAGGAGGCTGTTACAGCTTTCAATTTAAAATGCCCCATGGGCCTGAGTTTGAACAAATCTGTTGTACTCTAGACTAAAAATTTCTCTATAAAAAGGGACACAAATTATGTCAGGCAGACCTGCAGGCCCCTCTCTTCCAATAGCAGCCAGGTAGAGACCCCTACCTCACCCTGCCTGGAGGTTGGGGCTGGGAATTCTGCATCCATCCACTTCTGCTTCCTTCTGTGCAGGATATCCTGCACAAAGTATTTCTCAGTGATAGAACTTCTCATATTAACAGAAGTCATAACCAAGATCAAGAACCTTTGTGGGCTAAGTGTTGTGCAAAAACTTGGTAACAACTTAGAATTTAAATAAAGATGAATTTGTTATCCAGTCACCAGGAGATGATGTACTGTCGCCAGGAATGCACTAAGAACTGTTGGCTTTCTTTACAAACATCATGGCCCTCATGATTCAATGCAGTCTCATTAAACTGTATTGCATAGTGGAACCTTGTATTTCAGTTCCTGTAATCTGAACCTTTTGGGCTGGGAACTCACCTGTGCTATGAAGATACGACCTTAATTACCTGCTTAATTAAAAGAATGCCACTGTTCACTAGAGGTAAGTTTGTTGATTTCCCAACCTTTTATAACTTGAGAAAATTGAGATATGTGTGTGCAATGACATTTGTGTGGCTGATAAGGAACATGCAGTTGTGAATTACAGTAAGTTTGTTTTCCCCTTAGCAAAATCTTTTTTTATAGTTTATTTCAGTTTCCTAAAGACAAAGCTGGAACCTGTGAGCTATGGGCCATTGATATGGATTAGTACTGCTTTCCTAAGGATCAGACAACCAGATGACTCCTTCAGCCACTTACTGACTGCAAGCATTCCTGCAAGAAAGAATTAGAACTGTGATACTAACACATACATGCATGCATGCATACATACATACATATATATTATATATATATGTATATTACACCATCTTGGTAGAACAAGATATAAGCACCAGTTCTCTTGTCCTGCCAAGTAAAAGACCTGTCATTAATGTGTTTCATGCTATACTGGAACAGATCTGGAGTTACCTCAAAAACTTAATTTGCATGCAATTTTGAAAATATCTGCAACAAAGAGCAGATCACAAATAGTACCATTTTGTGACTTCCACATCCAGTTTGAGAGTCACAACTGGTATTATCTATTTTTTCTGTTCTTCCAGCATATGAAAATCACAAAGACGAGAGTGAGATACTGTACAAATTAATGATGGGCAGTGTATTAATATTTCAGTAAAACAGAGATTCTAAAAGTACATACTGCCAAGTATTTCTAGGCACCGATATATTACCACCCCAGTTTAGCTCTGCTTCCTGGCAGCCCACCTCAGGCCTGCTCCACATCACCAGATCTCTTTGAACCACTGTCACCTCTGGCCTCTTCCAGAGGTGGAATATAATCACTGCTATTCACTGCCTTGGCATCGCTCACTCCTCCTCTGCCTTACCCACAGTTTTGTCCTTTCCAGCAAAATGGTGAAGCAGGACAAAGCTGCTGCATTCATCCCTAGGTGAGGCCTAGAGGGCACAAGGTGAGGGAGTGGTACTGGAGGTGGGAAGGGTGAAGCAGCAGGACAGGATCCCAGTACCAGCTGTTCTCCTAACAGAGGTGAGGTTGCCCATAGCAACTGTCAGCAGGTGTGCAGAGCAGATGTGCAGCAGGTGACCAAGAGGGAAAGGTGGAGGGGAGGGCTGAGAGGGGAACCATGACAACACGAGTTCATTACAGTGTGGCAGCTCACAGTTTAACTCAGCTGTGCCAAACAACTGGCACTCTGACAGACATTGTTTTGGAAAGGAGGTGTGGAAAGTGGCAGCTGTATGAATCTTGATGGAACATTTCCCCATGAGGAGAGGAGTCTAAAAAACAAGCGTAAAGGTATTTGAGAGGGAGAAAAGGAAATGGCTGAGCTGAGCTAGTGCAGGTATGCATACAAATCAATATTCAGCTTTGATAGTTCAAAGCCATAAAATTAACAGTAAGAACACGTTTAACAACATCATTCTGTACCCAAAACACTAGCATAAGAAACAACTCTGGAGATGCTCAACAGGTATTGCATTAGTTCAGATCCTGTGCTCATTTACATAAGCACAAATTTATTTTCATTTATTTCAATGATATCAGTGTAAGCTTAAATTAGTATAGAAGAGAATGTGACCTGCACACACCCTCAAATAAGTCACATTTAATCTAAATCTGTAGAGATACAAAAAGATCTTGTTCCTTTACATTGGTAAAATTTTCCTGTTCCCTTTCTTGGTAAAGTGTGAGAAACTATGGCTAGTGGGAAAAGCTCAACTGGTAGTGGGCTTTGCAATTTTGTCATATCAAAGACTTTAGGGAGCTGACAACAGGAATTATTATATCTTTGTGTTTCCTTTCCTTAAAATGTGATTTTAATAATTTCTGATTTTTCTTCTTGGCTTTTTAATTAATTGTGATTTAGACAAATGCTCTCACTTTGGAATGAGCACCAATGTAATCAGTGCCTTGGGTTTAGAATTAATGGACAAATATTTGCTAATATTAAGGTGAAAATGCTTCATCTGAATGTGGTATTTTTGAGGTTAGTATTTTGGGGATTTCATCAGGTTGTTAACTGGAATCTGCAAAAGTGTTTATTGAATACAACTTGTAAGGCACTGTACTGCTGTTTCATGGCACTGGGATCCATCACCGGTATTGTTTCAAGGATGAAATAGTAACAAAAATATTACGAGATGAAATCTGGCTCCTACTGACAACAAGGGTGATTGTGTTTTCCCTACTGCAGCCCAGCGATTTGTTCCATTTGTACACTTGATAACTGGTCATTTCGAGAGCTTTAGTCAGGAACATTGCACTTAAATCTGGTGGAAATTTGCCGCTATGTACGGTCTAGATGGAAGCTTCTGTGCTCTAAGTTGATTTGGTGGTTTGGCCTTTTCGGGAGCAAAGAACTGAGCTGCAATTGCACCTCCCATCCTACACCAGCACAGAGAGTATTCCCTATGTTGTCGCCAGCTCTGTGCTGCTGTATGAGTTTGGCAGCCCATGTTCTTTACGTTGTACTTAAAGGGCCCCCACTAACACAGTGGGTGTGTTTATGCTGTCTGCTAACAGACAGACTGCCCTACAGCCTGAAGGTAGGATGAGACCTGTGGAGGTGATTGCTAATGAAAGAACCCGTGGTTAAACGGCAGTAGAGAAGGCCTGCACTTCTGGAGCTCAGGGACTTTGCTGTGTGTCAGATGGGCACAGCTTGTAATTCATAGCCCTGTCTGCACAGACTACAGTATGTCAAATGCTTGTGCGGTGCTGTTATCACTAGGATCTGAAAGGATGAATTATTACAACTGCAACAGTAAATCTAGGGTCAAGTGGCACAGCAGGTATGGTACTGAAGTCCGATGAACCGCAGGTCCCGGTGCTGCCCCCGGCACTCAGCAGCTGCGCTCCGTGGGCCCAGGCCAGGGGGGAGGTGTCCCTGCGGTGCCAGGCTGGCTCCGCCGCAGGGCCGGGCCGTGCGGGGGGCACCAGGCACTGGGTCCCGGGCGCGGTGACCGCGGGATAGGGCTCGGCTGGGCAGCTCCGCTCGCGGGGCACGGACCCCGGGAGCCAGCAGGCTCACGGCAGAGGCGGCCCCAAGAGAGGCGGCCCCCTTCCCCGCCCCTTCCCTCCATCCTCTCGGGCGGGGCGGGGCGGAGCGCGGCCCTCCCCTCTTCCTCTGGCGTCGGTTCCGCTTGCAGAGCTCTTGCTGCCGCCGCTCCTCGCTGCTGTTCCTGCCCGTCTCCGCTCCGGGCCGCTCGGGCATTTTCTCTCTGCCTTAAAGTCGGTGAGGAGACGGGCGCGGGCGGGGGGAGGCCGGCCAGGGCTGGCTGTGACCGGCTGTGACAGCCTGGGCCGTAAGGGCCCCGCTGCCGCGGAGGCCGGGGGAGGGAGGTTGTGTGCCCCTTCTTCCTGCCCTGCACGGGTACCCAGGAGCAGGGCAGCGTTGGCGGCAGCGAAGCCGGCGGCGGCAGCGCCAGCTCGGGCCGTGCGGCGGGGCCGAGGGGCGCGGGCACGGGCACAGGCGGT
>VZTT01069746.1:23611-44975 GCA_013400855.1 Buphagus erythrorhynchus
CCGCCCGCAGCCGCCCAGCGCCGCGGGAGCTGCAGGGAGGAGCGGCGCAGCGGGGGCGAGCGGGCAGCGCGGCCCCTGCCCGCAGCGTCCTCATGGCTGGCACTGCTTCCTTGCAGGGTGTCTTTTATGAATAATCAAAAGCCGCAGAAGCCGACACTATCGGGCCAGCGTTTTAAAACCAGGAAAAGAGGTGAGTTACCGCACCGTGCCCGCTGCCAGGACCAGCTGCCAGCGCTGTGTGTACCGTAAAACGTCGGTTTCTGTCGGTAAACAAACCAGTGCCTTCATGCGCTCACCGTAAATTTTTTATATGAGACCATACTGAGTGCAGAGTCTTGAGGCTGGCTGACTGGAATTTTCTATACTAATAAAAATATTTGGTAGTCAGAATTGTCGCTGAATTTACTGTGATAATCTTCGCCTAAAAGATGGTCCTTCTAGAACTGTCCTGAGTGTGTTTAGCCTGCAAGCAGAAGGATCTAGTGCCCCTGAATTACAGGGCAGCTCCAGCATAGGCTTATTGCAGGTTAATACATCTAAGGAGCATCTAACATAGTAAGAATTTCAGACTTAGCCACTGGATAAAAGTTACATTGTTCTCTTTTAAATGTTTAAAAATTGACAGAAAAAACCACAATATCCCCCAAATCGACCTACCTCCCTATCCCCCAGTCAACATCCAAAAATGCCCCAAAATATGGGATATGTAAAGGCCTGTGTCTCTACATGCACAGTTACTTTCATAAGAAGAGTGAGTGACTGCAGAGGTGTGATGAGTAACTTAGTGTTTTGGTGAAGCTTTTTTCCAACACGAAGAGGAAGTGGGGACGCTCTTAGGGTTTCTGTTTCTGTTCTGTTAAAGTTTTACTTGTATACTAGCAGTGTTCCAGCTCTAACAGGCAGCTTTAGGGATGCTGTACACACAGAAGGACACTTGGATTTACAGAACCTGTTTGAATGTCAAAGCACCTTGAAAATCTCTTGAATTATAGTTTGCTGTGGTCTGTCCAGCAGATGAAATGCCAGCAGCCATGGGTTTAGTCTTTTTTTAAGCATTTAACTGTAGTTTGGCTGTGAAGCAACTCTTCTGGAGCAATGAGCTCTGCGGATCTGCCCTGGAAAATAACTGATCCAGTATTTCCAAACTTACACCCAGCTGTTACCAATGTGTTGATACCTGCATTGCCCCAGTATGCCCTACTAGGCTGCTAACAGAACTGGCTAAGCTGTTGTAGACAGCACTCAAAATAAGTTGAGTTATCTTGTCTTTGGAAGCTTTTAATCTCATGATTTCCATAATCTAAGGACAAATTGAGATGAGGAAAATTAAAGACCTCTTTAAGGCTTTATGTTAGTTACATGGGTGGATTTGTTGCATGTTGAGTATGCCCTGCCTGTAGTAAAAACAAGGCAATGATCAGGTGATATATCAGGTGTGAAGATACATCAGGTATGTTCTGCTTAATAACAGCAAAGGATGCTAAATAGATCTGCAGTTACAGTCCATTAAGTTAGCTCATATGTCTACATTTCCCCCAAGCACTTGAAAAGTCTTTGCCTCAAACTCATTCAGCTGCAGGTTAAGAGGGGATGGTCTTCATAGCCAAAAAGCGAATTGCCAGCTGACTCGGATGAGATAATGATATGCAGTTTGTCAGTCAGAAAATTTAATTTGCGACAGAGAGAGGCTCAAAAAGCTGAGATAAAACATGAGTAAGGGAGTCAAATGTACAAAATTATAGGGGCATGTATTAAAAATTGCCTTCCACCATGAGCTAAGTCTCTGGTTTTGGAGGGAAAAGAGTGATCTAACATGAGAATAGGGGTATAAGAATCAAACTGAGAAGTCAGGTAAGCTTTATTAGAGCCAAGTAATGATAATCACAAAGCACTCTTGATGGAAATCTTATTTCAACACTTTTGCTTTACAGATGAAAAAGAGAGGTTTGACCCTACTCAGTTCCAGGACTGTATTATTCAAGGTTTAACTGAAACTGGCACTGACTTGGAGGCAGTAGCAAAGTTTCTTGATGCTTCTGGTGCAAAACTTGATTATCGCCGCTATGCAGAAACGCTTTTTGACATCCTGGTGGCTGGTGGAATGCTGGGTAAGTCCCTTTGATGTGGCTGCTGTCAGCTTCGNACACCCAGCTGTTACCAATGTGTTGATACCTGCATTGCCCCAGTATGCCCTACTAGGCTGCTAACAGAACTGGCTAAGCTGTTGTAGACAGCACTCAAAATAAGATCTGCCGTTGAGTTATCTTGTCTTTGGAAGCTTTTAATCTCATGATTTCCATAATCTAAGGACAAATTGAGATGAGGAAAATTAAAGACCTCTTTAAGGCTTTATGTTAGTTACATGGGTGGATTTGTTGCATGTTGAGTATGCCCTGCCTGTAGTAAAAACAAGGCAATGATCAGGTGATATATCAGGTGTGAAGATACATCAGGTATGTTCTGCTTAATAACAGCAAAGGATGCTAAATAGATCTGCAGTTACAGTCCATTAAGTTAGCTCATATGTCTACATTTCCCCCAAGCACTTGAAAAGTCTTTGCCTCAAACTCATTCAGCTGCAGGTTAAGAGGGGATGGTCTTCATAGCCAAAAAGCGAATTGCCAGCTGACTCGGATGAGATAATGATATGCAGTTTGTCAGTCAGAAAATTTAATTTGCGACAGAGAGAGGCTCAAAAAGCTGAGATAAAACATGAGTAAGGGAGTCAAATGTACAAAATTATAGGGGCATGTATTAAAAATTGCCTTCCACCATGAGCTAAGTCTCTGGTTTTGGAGGGAAAAGAGTGATCTAACATGAGAATAGGGGTATAAGAATCAAACTGAGAAGTCAGGTAAGCTTTATTAGAGCCAAGTAATGATAATCACAAAGCACTCTTGATGGAAATCTTATTTCAACACTTTTGCTTTACAGATGAAAAAGAGAGGTTTGACCCTACTCAGTTCCAGGACTGTATTATTCAAGGTTTAACTGAAACTGGCACTGACTTGGAGGCAGTAGCAAAGTTTCTTGATGCTTCTGGTGCAAAACTTGATTATCGCCGCTATGCAGAAACGCTTTTTGACATCCTGGTGGCTGGTGGAATGCTGGGTAAGTCCCTTTGATGTGGCTGCTGTCAGCTTCGTTCACTCTACAAAAGCTCCATTTTCTTTCAGTGTAAAATCTCTGCTCAAGAGCCCATTGAGTTTGTAGAACAGAGTTTACGTTGATCTGTGGTAAACCATCTGACCATCGTGGTGCCTGAGCAGTTACTGTAGAAATACTCTGTATAACCTGCCTCAGTTTTATTTGAGTCTGTTAGCATTTCTTGAAGTGTAGATTGTACAAACTCTGGTTAGAAGAAAGTACTTCGGATTTTTGGGTGTGGTGGGTGTGGTTGGTTTCGTTTGTTTGGCTAGTTTTTGTTGGTTGGGTTTTTTTGTTTTTTTTTTTTACCAGAAGTAGATCTTGACTTTGGTCAAGATCACTTCTAATGACAAGAGATGGATGAATGCTTGTTTCAGGTGTGTGGTCTGTGGTAACAAGACTGGTAGTTGTCCTGAAAGATTCTGACATGATCCTATGATTTGTGCATCCTGCCCTGTTATTTTGGAAAGGAAACTTGTTTACAGATGAATCTGAAGTGTTTAGTCTTGGACATGCTATTACAAATTATGTGTTGTTGACAATAGTGAGGTCATGGGCTCTAGTAGACATCAGGGAGATAAATAAGAGGGTGGTCGAGTCAGCAGGAAACACAGGGACTGAGGAAGTGACTGTGATGATGAAAAGTCTTGTAAACTCAGATACACACTCTGTGTACAGAGCAAAGAGGAACAGATGCTCACCAACCAGGGAAGCATATACTCTAAATGTTACAGTATCTGGATTTACATTCAAGAGTCTTAACCAGTGCATCCTGTGTTAGGAAGTGTTCCTTCTAGGAATGAGGCTGATGGGGAAGGGAAGAAGGCATTGCTGTGTTAATGGTGATCTGGGGTGCTTTACTCAATTCCTTCTCTGTAACAGGTAGCTAAGGAGATCAGCTTTGATCTTCAGGAGGAGGAGGCCAGAATAAAAACTAACATCCTGTTGCCTTACCAGCTTTTAATATTATTCCCAGAAATATTAATCTCTGGTTTTAAAGTCATGTTTCTGACTAATACATAACAAAGGTTCTCCATTGTATGTAGAATGGCATAGAAATCAATGATGAGGTGTTCTGGCACTGCAGCTGATGACCTGAATGCACCTTCATTAGCAAAGCAGCCTAAATAACTAAAGTTTCAAGCTCATCTCTGCAACACTGAATTTTGAACTGTGTCTGTACATGTTTCAGTCTGCTGTTGTGACTTTGTTATGTGAAAGCAGCACTATTGCAGCAGACACTAAAAAGACATTTGCTGGAATTAAGCAGCTTCAGTGGCTTCCTGTAAGGGAAGAGGAGCTCATATGGCCTTGTTAACTTACTCATATGGAAACAAGATGTGTTGTCAATCCCCTTAGCAGCAGGGGGGCAGAAAAGTTAAATGTTCAAATCTAAGCTGATTTTAAAGTTCTGGTGCAGCAGTGGAACAGAGGGAAATGTAGGGGTGTCTGGGTGGTCAGGTCATTGAGTTCATCATGAAAGGACAACGTGTTGCTTGTTATGGGTGTTGGAGTTCTGCTGTGGAGAATGCTCAGTGCTCTCACTGGCAGTAACACTACTAATGCTGAAATCCTCCTGCAGCCCCAGGCGGGACCCTGGCAGACGACATGACACGCACAAACGTCTGTGTGTTTGCAGCACAGGAAGACCTAGAAACCATGCAAGCATTTGCTCAGGTTAGTTCTGAAATGAGAACAATTTAACTTAAAGCTGTTTAATGGTCAAAAATTAAATGTTTGTGTAATTTTAAGTTGAGGTAAAAATAATGCATGGCTTTAAGCATACTGGAAGTTGTAGAGTAGCAGTGTTCCAAGCTGTAAATGCTCTAAAGAGTTCAGACCTACTCTACTAAACTTAGTTTTTTAAAATTGTAATCAAATGATAGTTCAGCAAAAGATTATGCACTCCATGTCTTTTTAGGTTTTTAACAAGCTAATCAGGCGTTACAAGTATCTGGAGAAAGGCTTTGAAGATGAAGTCAAAAAGGTATGGAGTGTTTTTTTTATCAGCAGACAAATAAACCTTCACATTCTGCTAGTTAATCACTGTTGAAGGGTTGTATCATAAAATGGATTATTAAAATACAACCTTTAAAAGTTGTTCATAGAAGAATGGCTGGCTTGCATGACTACCAGTGGCTATCTTCTGCTACCTTGATGAAACAAAAGTGGTTAACACAGAGGCAGTGGCCAAAGATAAGTAAGAGGTGGTAGTTTTATGCAGCTCTTCCTACTTGTCCTGCAGTTGCTGCTGTTCCTGAAAGGGTTCTCAGAATCTGAGCGGAACAAACTGGCCATGCTGACGGGTATTCTGCTTGCCAACGGGACACTCAATGCATCAATTCTCAACAGTCTCTACAATGAGAACTTGGTTAAAGAAGGTAAGTGTGGCCCAGCTCCTCCCTTAGAGACAGAACCATCACAAGTAGGTAGAAACTGTGATGACAATACACCCTTACAGCTCATGAGCTTCCTCTAGTAATAGACTGACTACAGGATTAGCAAAGGTAAACGTGATGCCCCACAATCTGGAAGATCTTATTAAGACTTCAGAAAATTAGTTTCTTAGAAAACTTTTGTATAGTACTTCCCTGCATGAAACTGGGGGCTGCTGTCACTAGCATTGTCTAGCAAGGCACTACTGTATTTTGGAGAGGGACCTTTCAGGATACAGAAGTGTGTCATGTCTTTAGGTTGCTTTTTAATTTGCAGCAAGAAGAGTTGGGTTTAGTACAGGGAAGACTTTGTGATGCTGAGTGGTAGGAAAAGTCCAATGTGCTGGAGGCTGCAGTGTCCTTGGGCAGGGAGAGGTACTGCAGACTGTTCTGGGGTTGCTTGGAAGCACAGCTGCTGCTCAGAGCACAGTCTCACAAACGAGGTACCCTGTACTCAGGCCTTATGGTTCCCTGTGATTTGAATTTCACTAATAATAGAACTATTCCGACTGCACAGGTGTTTCTGCAGCTTTTGCAGTCAAGCTGTTTAAATCATGGATAAATGAGAAAGATATCAATGCAGTGGCTGTCAGTCTTCGCAAAGTAAATATGGACAACAGGCTCATGGTGAGTACCACTGCAACTACTCTGCTGCTCCATAAGCCAGTTTAGTGAACAGCATTTGCGAGCAAATGCTCAACACACATCTCTTTTACAAAAGAGTTGTAAACTTCATTTTCAGGAACTCTTCCCAGCCAACAAACAAAGTGTTGAACACTTCTCCAAGTACTTCACTGAAGCAGGACTAAAGGAACTTTCTGAGTATGTTCGGAACCAGCAATCCATAGGAGCTCGGAAGGAGCTGCAGAAAGAACTGCAGGAGCAGATGTCACGGGGAGATCCATTCAAGGATGTAGGTGTTTGTAGACAAGGTGGAGGTGTTTCCTGTGCCTGTCTCTCTTTCATACTGAACTTAGCTTTCACTGGGAACTAAAGTGAGGACTGGGGGGGGTTGATACTAGCTTTGTGGTCTTTCCTTAATGTCCTGAATCTAGTTGTATTATCAAGGAGGTTGGTTTGCATTCTTAAACCTTCTGGGTTACTTTTAGAAGAGAAGTTTTAATTTAGTTTAGTGCCATATGTGGCTTTTGTGCTGACTCTTACTCTCCTGGCAGATCATCTTGTATGTGAAGGAGGAGATGAAGAAAAACAACATCTCAGAACAGACTGTGGTAGCGATAATCTGGTCAAGTGTAATGAGCACAGTGGAGTGGAACAAAAAGGAGGAGCTGGTAGCAGAGCAAGCCATTAAGCATTTGAAGGTATTGTAACTTCAGTATGGACTTCTGCACCCCTTTGGCAGAGCTTGGTTTTCCTTCTGTCTGCAGCTCCTTTGTAAATGTTAAGGCTACAACTCTGCTAGTGCAGAGACAGAATGAGATGGGGAATTCTCCCCCTTGCAAGGAGTATTACAGCCCAAGGGCCTGAGGCAGAGGCAGTGACTGCTGCAGAGTTGCTCTGGGGTGGGGCCGTGATTGCAAATTTTTAAGCAGTGGCTGATGGAAACTGGGAAACCAGCTTTAGTCAGGTGGTAAATGTGAAGTGCCCTGTGTGTGCCAATCTGTTGTTTTTGTTACAGCAATACAGCCCTCTACTTGCTGCCTTCACCACCCAAGGTCAGTCAGAGCTGACTCTTCTGTTGAAGATTCAGGAGTATTGTTATGACAACATTCACTTCATGAAGGCCTTCCAGAAAATAGTGGTGCTCTTCTACAAAGGTGACTTCTGTGCAGTTGTAGTTTCAAGGGTTTGTGGGTTTTTGGAGGGATTGATTTTGGTTGGTTGGGTTTGTTAAAGCTTCTGAAACAGAATGTTTCAGTTCTGATAAATTCTTTAGGGGAGGTAAGTGCTACAATATCGCACTTCATAAGCTGAAGAATTTTCTATCTCCTGTTCTTAAAAATGCATGTGGTTGGCCCTTTGCATGTGGGGAAGTGCAAGACAGAGATGCTGCCTGTCTACAGCCGACCTGCTTAAGAGTTGCAGAACAAAGCTAAATTTAGATTTTTAAGGCATTTTGTCAAGTTCCATGGTAGTGTATTCTTCTTAGTTCTCTTAACCATTGACTGTGAGCAGCTGAAGATGGAGATTACCAATGTGTTCTGGACTGCTCTAGGCTCTTTCTAAATGTCTGATAAAAGGTGGTACTGAAAAACATGCTGTGCACCTGTGGAAACTTGTTAAACTGAAGACTGTATTGTACTTGTAAAATTTAAAGAACACCTACACAGGAAGTATTTACTTTAAAAGAATTTGCATCTGTTCTTTGCTGTTAACTGAACCTTTGCTTAGAGTGTGCCATCTCAAATAACTCTGAAACTCTCCAGACTGTTAGTGGGAGTGAAACTACATCTCTTGGATACCATGCTGAGGAAACTCCCAGCATGAGGAACCATCCAAAATGCCTGGTTCTCCAAATTTCAAAACTGAAGGCACTCCTAGTGCAGGTCTGTCCAGCTGTACCCAGAGAAGGAGTACATGATGCTTCTAGGGGAAGAAGCAAAGGCTGCTAGTCAGGTTCTTGGCAGTTTATTGTGTTAATACTGCTTTTGCCTGTCTTTACAGCTGAAGTTCTGAGTGAAGAACCCATCCTCAAGTGGTATAAAGATGCACATCTTGCAAAAGGAAAGAGTGTTTTTCTGGAGCAGATGAAGAAGTTTGTTGAATGGCTCAAGAATGCTGAAGAAGGTAACCAGCAGCTTAGCTCGTATGTGGAGCTTGTTCATTTTGGGAACCCTAATGCAATAATGCTGTTTTGGAGTGGGGGATGTTAATTGCCCCTCCCCTGCCTCTGGCTAGAAAAGCTTACCAGGATAATCCATGTGGATCCAATGGCAGCTGTTGTGCAGGATGAAGGGCACCAGCTGAGCTCAGGGCTGGGGGCTGAGCCATGGCCAGGCTGCTGATGAGGTCTCTCTGTTGCAGAGTCGGAGTCTGAAGCTGAAGAGGGTGACTGACCTGTGAAACTCTGGCCTCACTAAAGCAAACAGGAGCTGTAGATAAGTGTCATGTCTCATGTGTCCTTCTGATTCTTACATCCTACCTCCCTGTATCAAGCATGATATAAGGGCTCTCATGGCAATTTATTTTAACTGTTTTCTATAGTTAATGAAATACTGGATTTAGTTTTTAAAACCATGCTCAAGTAGCTTACAGGAGCTGTTAGATTTGACTCTTAACCTGCATTTGTCCTTTCAGTTACCTTCTACCTCCTGTATTTTCTACTGTAATAATGTAATTTAAGGCCTTCTACGGTGACATCCACTTCATCTGTTGGGATTTCTGTTTGTATTGGAGTAGATGTGATATGGTGAATGAGATTTGGGCAGTCTGCTTGCAAATTAAAACTATAAAAAAGCCTCCCAAGTGAAGAGGCCATCACTTGTGTGGCACTGCAGTCTGTACCACCAAATAGCCCCCATCATAGGTGGCTGTCTATGTCCCCAAGTACTTTGTCATCCCTTTCCCAGACTTCCAGCATAAAGCAATCCTCTATTCCAACTCCTTGGGAAGGTGGGAGCCCCACTGCTGGAAAGAAACTGTTGTGGTGGCAGCAATTGGTTACCATGGTGGGGCATGAAGAGTGGCATCTCTGAGCCTGCTGGCTGTCACTGGTGGCCTGTCTTCCTGGGGGGCTGCCAGGTGCCCTTGCAGCTCTGGGAGTGCCATTCTTTTCCCTTTCCCTCATGGAAGTCCAGGCAATGCTGTTCCACAGAGAGCTGCCCAGCAGCTTTTGAGAGCCAGGCACTGCTGCTGGCAGGGCTGGAGCAGGGGGAGCAGCTGCTTTGTGCTGCTCTGTAACTGCACAGCTGCTGCAACCTAAGGCAGCCAAAACTCCACCCCTCCCCCCTGATGTTTAGAGATTCTTCTATGCTGGCAGCTCACACACTAAACCAAACAACTTATCTGCTCCCTGAAACTTTAATTCCTAAAGGAAATTCTCAGGACAGTTCAATCCAGAAAGATTAGGGGAAAAAAATGAAGTGTATACTGTTGTAAGCTAACAGTGAGCATTAACTGAAATACTGGTAACCAGACTACACCTACTAAAATAAATGAAAAAAATTGGTCATGACAATGCAACCTGTTCAATACTACAGTGATCTTCCTTACTTTGTAACTTTTTTTTTAAGCAAATAAAGGCCATCCTTACACTTAATGCCAAGGGTTGTTAATGCTCCTTATCTGAAAAGAAAGCACCAGTGACACTACAGGGTACAAAGCAGTGCACAGTCAAGGACTGTTGAATAAAATATAATAAAAATAATACTTTCTTGCTGATAGGGTGCTCTTTTCCATGTTAAAAGTACTAATGTCCCATGAGTTTGTCCATCTGTGTATTAAGTTTTATGTCAATATTTGCTAAGTATCCAAGAAGTCATACTAAAGGCACTTACAACATAACCAAATCAGAAGTCAGTGGTGTTTAAGTTTCTTGGCCCCTGGGACTCAGCCTGCTTAGCTGCAGGAGCCTGTGTCCTTTTTGTGCCTTTCAACGGAGAGAAGAAAGGAAAGCACTGCACAGTAAGAGCAGTGCTTGTCTGGGACATAATCCAGCATCTTCTGAACCAGGTCAAAGAGACCCAGAATCCTGGCATGTCATGAGTTCCTTCATGAAAATAAAATTATGTTTTATCTTACAATTATGCTTAATGCTTCTGTCCTCAAGAGCATTTTCCCTGTTGCATCTTACCTTCAGTGTCCTACAGGGGGTTGCTGTCTGCCCACCAGGATTTTGTTCATCCCAATCCAGCTCTCCTTGACAGAAAAATGTTCATTTCCTTAGACAAGCAGACTGTATTTGTTACTCAAATACTCTTGGCCCTTCAGCAGAAGTTCACCAACATGTGTATTTTGCAGAAATACTCCACCAGAGCAGCCAGCTTGTCAGAGAGATGACTGGGTCTTAAACCTAATCTGAAGATATTTAAATTAAATGGTAGCAGTCCAGGTACATAAAAATATAATTACCTGCTTTTCTTATCATGTGATATGGCAAAGGCCCCAGTTCCTTGCCATGGCTCTGAAGAGAAATCCGGAGAGGCATTTTTATTAATTTTTAGAGGAAGTTATCAAGAACTCTTTTTCAACTGTACTCTGCAACCAATAATCAGTTTCAGATTAAGAAAAAAAGAGGCTGTACTAATCTATTTCCTAAAGTAGGGTAGCGTGTACTAGGTTTTATCCCTTAAGGTTTTTTCCCCTTGACCCTATTTTTTTTTAACTTTACTTTTTACTTTGTTGAGTTTCACCAATACTGTCAAGATGACAAAGTTGAGGTATTTGAATTTGCTGATGGTGACAGATAAAGCTACATCTGTTACTAGCACGGCTTGTAAATTACAAATGTTAAGAGGGTGATCCTTCACATCAAGCTGCTGCTAAAATGTTGACTGAAAGCAATGTGTACAAATCTTCTGTTCATACTGTTCCCTAGTGCCTACATCTCTCCTCAATTTGGCTCCATGGAAGAAGGCAGCTGAAGTTCTTGCATAAATTATTCCCCTCAGTCCCTGCCTCTCCAGCATTTTTTCACCCACCTGAGAAGTATCACAGACCCTGCATCATTCTAAGGTTCACAGTAACTTACAGGAGACTGTGCTGCTCCAAGGTAGTATTCCATGAGAATACACTGTACACTCCAAACATCTTATGCTTGTGACTGTCCAGTGCTGTGAAAGGATTCAGAAGGTTCTTGTTTGATAGCAGACTCCAAAACAGTCCAAGAGCTCAAGAAAGAGAGTGCTGTGCTGCTGCAGTGCAGTTCAACAGCGTGTGACACCCCTTAAATGAGAGATCAGCCTGACAGGCTGCTGTGGCCATGGGCAACTGCAGCAGCTCTGCACTGGCCTGTGGGCACCAAAGTGTCTGATACTCAACATCAAATACTGCACACCAAAGCCCATAGCTTTCATCTCTGACTGAAGGCAAAGGTGCTGAGTCCCTAGAGCTCAAAAACAATTCAAACATGTCCATGGTACTCAAACCACTTTTAACATCTGGACGTAGCAACTACAAAGGCAGGAACACGACATGACTTGCAAGAGTTCTAATAAATCTGAGACACACATATCCCATAGTACAGAAAGCAACATGACAGAAATTCTAAAGCCAAACCAAAGTACAGGTGGCTTTGTATACTCACAGTCCTGCCAGCATCCAGTGCCTTTAGATATTCCGGTACTAGGACTTCATAAGCTGTTCCGGAGCAGCTGCCATAATTTTTTACTATTTTCACAGCTACATGTTTGCCTCTTCTGAAAGGATGGGATTTAACAGTGATTAGAAGAGTGATTAGATTAGCAACTACTTCTAACTGAGAATATTCAGATATACATTGTTTATAGCAATGGCAACCTTTTTAGAAAAGGTGTTTTTTTAGTACATGCTGACAATATAACCAAAGTTCATCTAAGCATAAAAAAGACTAAAATTTCATATATCAATTCTGAAAACATACTTTATACCTTATTACTCTTCCTAGAAAGAAAAATCCCCACCTACCAGCCTGTGGTATTTATGTATGCTATTAAAAATGAAAAGCAAACCAAAATAGACTAAAGTATTACCACTGAAGCTATTCTATTCATGTTTAAACTGTAAATACCTACTTGGAGAACTGTTACTGGACAACTTCATCAAGGCACATTTACAGTGGAAAAAGGGGAAAATCAACAATAAATATATGCAAGTTCTACAGAAAAAAGTAACAATCCCCACCCCCAAACAAAAAAAGAAAAATAAAAGTCTTCTGAAAGCTCCCTGAGAGCTTACATTAAAAGAACTTCCTGTATTGGTTTTGTGTGGCCAGGTTTTTGGTGGCTGAGGGGACTTACAGGGTTGGCTTCTGAGAGATGGTGCCAGAAGTTTCCCCCATGTCTGACAGAGCCAATGCCAGCTGGCTGCAGGACACAGCCAGCTGCAGGACAGATGTGCCAGTGGCCAAGGCTGGGCCAAGCAGAGATGGTGCTAACACCTCTGTGATAACACATTTAAGAAGGAAAAAAAGTTATGGCACAGATGTAATTGCACTCAGAGAATGGTGAGAATGCGAGGAAGAGAACGAGAGGAACAGCCAAGGTCAGCAGAGAAGGAGAGGCAGGAGGTGCCCCAGGTGCTGCAGCCCACAGTGCAGCCCATGGTGAGAAGCTGTGCCCCTGCAGTCCAGGAAGGACCACAGGGATGCAGAGATCCACCTGCAGCCCATGGAGGACACCACATCCTCTGCATTCTTGCATCTTTTCCTTCGACAGCTCTTCTGGAACAGCATCAAGATCGTGCAGCCAGTCAAACTCAAGTGAATTCAGGTCAGAAAAACAGTGCATTTGTCAGAGAGATACTGAGGCATTCAGATACACACCAGGCCACAGTCAGCAGGAGCAATTTCAAATTCAATCCCTGGAAAGTCAGTTTATATTACAGGAGAAAAACATGGCAAGGAGCAGATTTTCAGATGAGATACTCAAAGTAGGAAGGCAACAAAAAATTACAATTGTTTTTCTTCTAAAAGACTAGTTCACTGAATTTTACTTTATGATTTCAGACCTCTGTATTTTTCTTAAAGCATCGATTTCATAATTATTTATATATATACACACACACATATTTTTCAATAGTCTTGTGTCCAAATTAAAATAGCCATCAGGCAATCACGATTAAATAACTTGTATGAGTATTTGGCAAGAAACTATTTTTTTTAAATCACAAAAGCATATACATTTGCTTTACGCTGTCTTGGCTTAAGATCTTAACTTAAAACTCCCATCTTCAAGTTTTTTAACAGTGTAACAAAGATCAGAAAACCCACCCTGCTAGTGGGAAGACATCATCCATTTTTAATTTGTTTAATTCTACAGATTTCTCACTGATACTTTAAAAAGTCATACTGGCATGACCCCCTTGCTATTTCAGTGATACTTAATCAAAATCTAGTTTAAAAGCTTGTCCTTGGATTTTAGAGTAGGGATTAAGCAAATGCTTGTCATAATGTAAATTTTGAAAGCATGAAAGTGATGCTTGTATTTCAAATACTCCAAATGATGGTTATTGTTCCATTAATCTGCTCAAATATATTCAGTGAACAAACAGCAGGACCATGTAACTTGATGTGGTATCACAAGCATATGTGCAAACTATACATTTTCACTGAAGGAAATGCAATGCTAGCAAAAAATAGTCAGCTACTAATATGAGCCAAAGGAATAAACTTTTATTATCCACAGAATTCCCCTGACACTCAATTACTACTGTGAGATGAGAATCTACCTTCTTAAAATAAAAAAAACAAACTAAATTAAAATTGGTGGAGGTTTAGGATGACATGTACTATAAAGTGTCTTGTATTTCCTTTTGGCACCAGCTGTCACATTAGACCAGATCCCTGGCTACTCAGATGCTCAGAGTCACATCCTTTCTTGGACTTGTGACTGCAAACTTCAAAACTGTGTCATTGACAATGGCCTCTTTCATTCACAGACTTGCTTTCTGAATCAATACTACCAAAAAAGGATCCAGTAAGTGTAACTAAAATCATTCTAGTGGCCCTATAAAGGCAGCTTTTTGTTTTAAGCTGCAAGATAGCTTTCTTGAAATACCTTCAACTCAAAAAGTAATCTGGTATCACAGGACCTGATCAGAATAGTAAAATCCTAGAACATGCCTGCTGATACCAGAAGTCCGGAAGTTATTTACCTGCCAGGAGTTTCGGAAAGATGTTTGCAGCACTTTTTCTCCTGTGCGCTTCTGAATGGTGCCCCTTTCCATTCTTAGCATTGCTGCACTTTCTGCAAAGAGGTCTTTTTCTTTTATCCCTGTCAGGACCACTGAATTCCCCAAGTCTAACGAAGATATTTTACTCTTTGAATTACGTCCCATAGACAGACAATTCATTTTCAAAGCCATTAATTATCAAATTTAAACTATAATGAAGATTGTGTTTTTCTTCTTTAAAAAAGCCTTTTGAAGACATACTGTGGCTTGGACACTCCTTCCAAGCTACTCGGGCTCCCAGCGCTACATTATCCTAGGAAGAAGGAAGGCTTCTGTGTGCTTAACAAGGGCAAATATTGCCCAGTAGGCTTTTCAAAATTTCAATGAAGTTTTTCTATGGGAGGCAATAAAACTCGGGTTATCTCCCAGTTAGTGTGCCCCATGAGGAAAAGCGAACTAACTCACTACCCACCCATCTCCTACTCCGCTTTCCAGCCCCACGCCGACTGCAGCGCCTCAGGCCGGAGGGCGGCGGCCGCTGCCGGCACCGGGACGCCCCGGGCGGGCGGAGCAAAGGGGACGCGGGGCCGGCCCCGAATCCAACGGGTCCCGAATGCCCTCCCCGGCCAAAGGCTCCGCGCTCGGCCCGAGCAGGGGCTCCGGGAAAGGCCCCGGCACAGCGGCCGAGGCCATTTTCTGCCCGCCCGAGGAGGCGCAGCAGAGAACATGGCGGCCTGAGGGGGGCGGGCGCGGCAGGGGCTGTGGCGGGGCGGGGGGCGACTCCCAGCTGCGGAATCATCATTTCTTACCCGGCTGAGCAGGCTGGTAATCGTCTCCGTACTGCCCTGGGCATGGCTAGTGGTCCTCGGGAATCGGCTTACCATAGGTACAAGTTTGTCACTGTTCAAAGATCATGCACCATTATTTTCTTACCTACATTTAATGTGTATCCTCCAGAGAGCAAAATACTTGGTGCTGCCGTATTTCACATTTTCTATGTAACAGCCTTCAGAGAAAAAAAAACCCAAAAACCTGAAATTGTTTCCAATTGAGTGCAATTTAAAATTATTAATTATTTACAGTTCCTTTGCACTGTAGGCAATTTTCCAGTACATCCTTCCTCCTGCATGGCAGTAGTGTCAGTCAAGTGTGCACACTTCTGTTTATTTGATACTGCTGCTGGTTATAAGAGAGAGACAAGAGCACAGAGCTATAAGAATAAAATCCTTTACCTGACTGAAGTATTACACTAAAATATATTAACATATAAAAACATGTATGTTCCATAATTATATAGAAAAAAGGGCTGGGAGCTTAAAGCAACATTCCATGAAGAATACAGAAACTTAGAAATCTAGAAAGTCCCCTCAAGCAGGTATTGATTAACTCTTCCCATTAATGCCTCAGTAATCTGTACCTGGCATACCTTTGCCCCTCTCTTGCAAATGAGTTCTCCTTAGTTTAAGAGGCCAAGTCTCAAAATGGGAAATAACAGTCTGAAGCAGACTGCAAGTCAGCTGGCCCTTGAGCCTCCCAAGGATTACAAAGCATATACATACATATGTATATATATATAAGAATGAGCTTTGGTAAGGGATGCTCACTGAGTGGAAAAAGTCCAAAATGGCTCTTACCTGTTTAACATCATGTGACCAGAGCCTTTTTGACAGTGCTCTTTGTTGTGTTTACCCCCTAGACTTTCTGCAAAAAAAGTGATGAAAAACAAGTTACAGTAAATGCATGTTACCTAGTTTCAATCAACAGCTATGTAAGGACAGAAATACTTACTCTCATAACAACAGTGTTGTGCCAGAAGCAGAAGAAATTACTCCAATCTACTTTTTGAGCAGGCTGAAGAGGTTATCATTCCAACACAGCAGCACAAGAGCAAACACTCCTCTAAATATCTTCTTTAATCTTCTGAGAGGGAAAGGTTTCATCTGTTTATAACACTGCTCTCACCTAGGGGAAAACATTGCATATCTTACTTTACTCTTTTGAGAAAACTGAGTAAGGAACATGACACTTTACGAGAAAGTTTCACAAAACTGGTAGCATGAAATTACAGCAAAGGACATTGCTTTAATATAACATCACTCAGAAAGATAAGGCAAAAACCAAAGATTATGAAAAAAAATTAAAGTTTTTTTTTATTTTACAAGTATAAAAAACAATGTTTCAAAATCAAAATGCTGGAAGATACTCTGGAAAACCTGGCTTCTGAAGCACAAGACTTCTCTGTGACAACTCTCAATGCCATAGCTCCTGAAAATTCTGCATTCAATGAGCAAAGATATGATCCATCTGAAGTAACCCTTTTTGATGGCTCCTTAAACCCCATAATCTGGGAATTATCTGACCAGTCTCTGAAGAATGTGTTGAGGCATTCTGTGGCTACAGAGCAAAAGGGTTGGCATGAATTGTAATGTCTTTAATGCGAACATCATTGAGAGGTCGATAGGTTTTCTCATTCACAGGCAGCTTCTCCAGCTCATCCAGGGTCTCCAAGCCATCAATAACCCTGCAAGAAAAACAAAACAGAAGTGCTGGAAATTGCCTTCTAATAATGATTTAAATTTCACAGTTGAGGTATCTCAAAACACTTTACAGTTAAGTATCACAAGGCAAGGACTTTGCAAGCAAATGATACAAAATAAGACAACCAAAACATTTTATGTGGCAAGTAATGTATTTTGAAAGGAAATATTAAGCATCCGTGACAGACTCTGAGAAGAAGTTCAAGCATTTGCACGTGCCCTGAAGTACTCAGATGCCACACACACACTGACAGAGGCAAGCAGTTGAATCACTTACTTTCCAAACACCGTGTACTTCATGTCCAGGTGTGGCTGTTTGCCATAAGTGATGAAGAACTGCGATCCATTGGTGTTGGGACCATTGTTTGCCATGGAAACCACCCCACGGACACTGTGCTGAACAAGGGGAAAACCTCAGCATGCATACACATCTGTGAAACCAGGACTAACCTGTGCAAAGTGCTCTCTGACTAGAGCTCTTCCTCAATACCATTATTAAGAACAACTCTTGGTTGCTAATATATTCTATCACAATCAGTAATGAGCTCCTCAAAACTCCTCTTACAGTGAAAAATTACTGCTTTGCCTTCAATGCATGAAAAATGCTGTCAGAATTTTTTTTACTTCTGTTTTCAGTGAAGAAAACCCTCAAACCTAACTTGCCAAGCACAGAAATGCCTGTTCCTATTTTAATAATAAGCTATTGTTCTCCAATCTAGAAAAAACTTTTGTGGAGAAAATTCAGATGAAAACATAACTGCATATTGAGAGTACAGAAATACCTTTAGATATTCACTGAATTCATCTTCAAACTTCTTGCCCCAGATGCTGTTACCTCCTTTCCCAGTGCCTGACAAAGAAGCATCACAGTAGAAATTACTGGATTTTCAGCTGAAAAATCCAGAAATAATGTTCTGTTACATGTTCTGCTACAAAGACCCTAGACAGCCTGCAATTAGTTTGAGGCAGGTTCTTGACACTGCATCAAGACATAACTCTATATAAGGAACCTATTGCATAGCAGAACAAAACACTGACATATCCTCAAATTAAATTCAGTATGAGTATGAACAGACACAACTGAATCAGCTTTTCTCTCAAAGAGCTGACACCATCTGGGACATTTTCCCCAAATGGTTTAGATGCAGCATTTCAGGCAGAAGCCACACAAAGCACAGTAGCAGCTGCTTCTACTTAAGTCAACAGAACCATCATATTTAGTGGAAACAGCTTGGTAAAACTCATGTTTGTAGAATGCATGATTACTTAAAACTGGGGTAACACCTGCACTTCTGTAAGCCCACCACAGAAAACTAACCTCATCATAAAAACCTCTTATCATATCAACAATACAATAATTCTGTTATTTTTACTTTACTTACATTTTGGTTTTAATACCTGTAATTCCTTTTTATATCCTTACATTTTATTTTTATGCACATTTTTTTCCATAGAAAGACCCAGACAGAATAATTTACCTAATGGATCCCCTGTCTGAACCATGAAGCCTTTTATATTTCGGTGAAACACGCATCCATTGTAGTAGTTACTAGCACAAAGAGCCAGGAAATTCTACAAAAATCAAACAAAGCACATTAACAAACAACTGAAAAATAGTATTATCTTACTAAAATGACAGCATTGGCAAGTCCAACACTTTTACTTCTCCTTTGCTTTGTGACCATGAGAATTCCACAGAATATTGCTGCAGATTAGTCATAAATAAATCATAGCTAATAAACTCTTTTGATAGTGTCACACACACAAAGAATAAAAAGCTTTCAGTGCAAGGTTGTGTGACGTGAGGAACAAACAAGAAGCATAAGACATGCTCTCAGTATCCTTCCCATTTCAACAATTTTATTTTGCACATGTAATTTTGTAATCAATAAGTTAATGCCTCAGCTTTTTCATTAAAATAAATGAAATTTATTTCAATTTCAGTTTATTGCAAAAATTCAAAATCTGGGTCCCTGAGAAACTGTGAGTGAGTCTCACTCTTTTAAACTAAAATCAAGTCTGTGAGGGTATGAGTAAACCCATGGAAATTTGGGAATCCCACTCTAGGTGCTGTATTTCCCCTTAAAGGCAAAGGACACTTTGGGAGGTGCTGGAGGTTCAAGAGAAGCAGCCTTTAACTAAACCTTATCAAGTGAGAAACAGGCATCAAACTCTAGGCAGTATGACAGAGCACACAAGTTCCATGAGTGGAACAGACACTGCACCAGCTTAAAATGTTGGTATTTCATTACATGAAAAAGTGAAATTGCAAAAGCCACTTCACCTCCTCCACAGTCTTCACTATTCCTACTGCTTTGTTTCACCACTAGGCAATCCTACTCCTGGTACTTTACTTACTTCACAAGTCTTTGGAGTACGCTCACAGAACAGTTCAATTTTAATGTCTCCCACATCAGTATGCAGCGTGACAGCCTGGGCAAAAGGCAGAAAGCAGTAATTAAATCAGCAATAAAATACTAACAGACTCTGTTTTATCTCCCAGCCCCACCAAGAACATAAGCAAGTTTGTACTACATACAACCACTGTTTCAACATTTGGCCATAAGCAAGGCTACTGTCAAAAACCATCCACATTTCTGGTAAAATCACCAGAAAGCACTCAGTTTCATTTAGTTTCAGGACAAATCAAGTTTGCCATGGTAATGCAGTAGCTGTTGCATGCTGTTACACTCCAGAAATACATTATTCATTTGCAAACAGGACCTAGTCAGTCACTTGAATGTAAAGGTGAAGAATCAAGGTTATGTCTATTTTGGATGGTGCATACACCTCACTGCTTTACAACTAGAGGAGCAACTGATGCCTGCAGCCTTTTGATTGATAAGGCCAGTTCTGAATGGCAGCATATACAATGCGCCTTCACAGACAAGTAGATCTACAAATTAACTTACTTTTCTTAAGAATTTATAAGTTACTTTCATAAAATTTAAAATCAGTTACCCAGTGACCTAAGCAAATTTGTTTCTACAGGCCAAAGATATCATAGTGCTTCTATGGAAAGTCCTAAACTATGCAGAAACAATTACTGTGGGGATAACTGTACAGCAAATATAATAAAAATCAGCATCATGTTGATACTGGCATACTACTCCAAAAGTATACAAGTAAAGGAGATAGCTGCCCACAATGCCCATGAAGATGCTATAGAAGGTGTATGAACAGTTTAAGACACACATAGTCTTATCTCTGTTTTTTGAATTGCTAAACTTTTAAAGGCCTGTGAGTGCAGAGGTTTACATACGCTGAAGCAGAGGTATGTTCTTGCAACTAGACTAATGCTTCTGTGGCAAAAGAAACCAAACTAGATTATCAAATACATGCCAAAATATCATTAAAATCTGGGATCTCTAAAGTGAAAGCATAATTATGTTTTAGACTGATGTAAATAAACCTGTTTTCCTTTTTACAGTATCTTTTTAGAAGTTTGAAATGAAAACCTTGAACTCTTCATGTCAAATTCCTCACAGCATCAGAGTAAAACATGTAATCCTTTGAGATGGAAAGCAGGTATTTGCTTTCCAAGAGATCACCATTTCAGAAAGAACGAAAATATTGCTTTTATTATTTTTATGTGCTTTTATTCTTACCATGCCTGCTAATCAAAAAGCTGAGGTAACCTTCTATACAGCGATTTCCTGCAAAAATGACATATGAAATTTGTTGGGTTTTTTCTGCCAACCCTCATTTGCTTCTGATTCTAATATATTTGTTGGTTACATGGTTTTACACCACATGGTTCTACGGTGCCATTCCAGTGACTCTGTGGCTAAATTTTTGCATTAAGCAACTACACAGCATATAAAGAATGAAAAGTAAGTAGAAAAAGACCACTTAGAGAAAGGGGAAGAGGGCAAAAAGCACTATTTCCCTGAATGAAAATTTATACTAAGCAATCAATTTTTGCAAGTATTATGGCAGAATAGTAGATGGCAGAAATTCACAGGTAAAAGCCACGTGCCAGTACCTAACAGAAGTGTGATTTGGGGCAAACTCGTGACAGCTGTGAGTGCCTGCAACAGACAGGTACCTGCACCCAAGCACAGGATCAGACTTTTTCAGTTTTTGTAATACTTTCAAATAAAGCGTTTCGAATGACGGTAATAAAACCGCGGCTGCGTACAAGCCGACAGATTTACGCGCTAATCTCCTCCACACACCCGCCCTCGCCGATGAAGCCCCGCAGAGCCCGGGGAAGCGCCGGCTCAGTGTCCCCACCTTAACCCACCTGCCCCCGGCAAACCCTCAGCCAGGGCGGCCGGAGCTACCGCTCCCTCCCTGCCCGAGGCACCGCCACCGAAAGCCGCGCACAGACCCAGCCCCGCCGCCGGAGAAGCGGCTGCTCCCCCCGGGCCTCAGCTCACCGCCGGCGCTGCGGAGGGGCCGCCCCAGCCCCGCTGAGCGCGACGGAAGCGGCGGGGCCGAGCGCAGGTCCCGCCCCGCGCTGCCGGCCCTGCT